>JAPVLO010003046.1:0-25920 GCA_027257055.1 Cephalopachus bancanus
AAATCATGATCCAATTATTTGCCACATCCGGGAGACTCATCTACTTCAAGGGATGCACACAGACTCAAAATTAAAGGTTGGAAAATGAGTTTCCAGGCAAATGGATCACAATAGAAAGCAAGAGTTGAAAAAACAACAACAACAACAACAAAAAAGAAAAAAAAAAACCTTTAAGCTATAAAAAATTTTTAAAAATGCAAAAGAACACTACATAATAATAAAAGGTTCAATCCATCAACAAGAAATATCCACCTTAAACATATAACATCCAACACACAAGAACCATTTATAAAGTAACTACTAAGTAAACTAAAAAATGATATTGACCCTAACCCTATAATAGCAGGGGACGTGAATCCCCCACTGATAGACCTAGGAAGATCATCAAGGCAAAAAATCAACAAGGAGATCCAAAACCTAAACTTAAACTCGACCAAATGGACTTAATAGATACCTACAGCTTACTCCACCTGACAACCACAGAATATATGTTCTACTAATCACCACATGGAACATACTCCAAGATTGATCACATCCTTGGCCATAAATCAAACATAAACAAATTCCATAAGGTTGAAGTCTTGCCACGTACATTCTCAGACCACAAGGGAATAAAAAAATTATCAACATCAACAGCATTTCCCCTAAGCCCACAAGACATGGACAATAAATAGCAGGATGCTCAACAACTACTGGGTCAGCACTGAAATCAAAGCAGAAATTGAAAGATTCTGAAAACAAATGAAAATGAAGAAACATCTTACCAAAATCTCTGGGCTGCCCTGAAACAGTTCTCAGAGGGAATTTATATCTCTATGAGCACACATCAAAAAGATGGAAATACCAAGTTGAGAGTCTAACAAATCACCTAAGGGAGCTGGAAAGAGATGACCACCAACATCCCAATTTTATCAGAAGAATCCTAATCACCAAAATAAGAGCCCCAATATGGGACATAGAAGATAAAAATATCATAGAAAACATCAAAAAACAAAAAAAAAAGCTGGTTCTTTGAAAAATTATCAAGATTGATGGACCCTGAGCCAGAATGACGAAGAAAAAGAGACAAAAAGCCCAAATAAACAAAATTTGGGAAATACAAAAATCAAATCACAACTGAACCCGAAGAAATACAAAAGATTATCAGAGATTACTATATACACCTACATGGTAACAAACTTGATAGCCTAAGTGAAATGGAGAACTTTCTGACATCACACAACCTCCTCACGTTGAAACAAGAAGACATTGAGACACTAAATAGACCAATAACAACCCAGGAAATTGACTCTGTCATATGAAAATTACCTACCAAAAGAAGCCCTGGACAGGATGCCTTTCTAGCAGAATTCTACAAAACGTGCAAGGAGGAGCTGATGCCAATCCTACTGAAAATATTCCAGGCAATTGAGAAAGATGGAATTCTCCCGAAATCATTTTACAAAGCTAACTTCACACTGATACCCAAACCGGGTAAAAATCCAGCAATAAAAGAGAGTTACGGGCCAATATCGCTTATGAACATAGATGCAAAAATCCTCAACAAGATTCTAGCAAATCAGACCCAAAAATACATCTCAAAAATCATCCACCATGACCAAGTAGGCTTCACCCCCAGGATGCAGGGCTGATTCAACATTTTCAAGACCATAAATATAATTAAATACATCAACAGATTTTAAAAAAAAAAAAAAAGAACCACATGATTATATCATTAGATGCAGAAAAAGCTTTTGATAAAATCCAACATCCTTTCTTGATGAAAACCTTCTAACACCTAGGTATAAAGGAACAAATCTCAAAATAGTAAGTGTCATCTATGATAAACCCACAGCTAACATATTGCAAAAGGGAGAGAAACTGGAAACATTTCCCTTGAAAATGGGAAAAGACAAAGCTGACCACTCTCCCCCCTCTTGTTCAATATTATGTTGGATGTCCTCAGTCGGGCAATTAGACAAGAGAAGGAAATCAGGCGTATCCAAATAGGAAAAGAGGAAGTCAAGCTATCCCTCTTTGCTGCTGATATGATCCTATATCTTGAAAAGTCAAGAGAATCTGTCAAAAACCTGCTTGCACTAATAAAGGACTTTGGCAAAGTCTGGGTATAAAACAAATATGAAAAAACAGTTGCTTTCCCTATACACCAAAAACAAGCAGGCAGAGACCCCAAAAAAAGCACAATCTCATTCACAATAGCCACACATAAAAAAATTAAATACCTCGGTATCTTACAAACTAGAGAAGTGAAAGACCTTTACAATGAGAACTAAAAAATGCTGCGCCAAGAAATTCAAGAAGACACAAATGGGAAAATATTCTATGCTCATATTCCATTAGGAGGAATCAACATTGTTAAAATGTCCATCCTCCCAAAAGGCAATCTACAGATTTAATGCAATACCCATTAAGTTACCAACACTATTCTTCTCAGACCGGGAAATGGCAATATAGAAATTCATATGGAAACATAAATGACCATGAATAGCCAAAACAATCCTTAGCAAAAGAAACAAGGTAGGAGGTATCACACTTCCAGACTTCAAACTTTACTATGAGGCTACAGTAATTAAAACAGCCTGGTATTGGTACAAGAACAGGCACATAGACCAATGGAACAGGATAGAAATTCTAGAAGCAAAGCCTCAATTCCCTACCAACTCATCTTTGACAAAACCTCCACCAATAACCACTGGGGAGAGGAAAACCTGTTCAGTAAATGGTGCGGGAAAACCGGGTGACCACGTCAGACGATTGAAACAGGACCCCTACCATACACAAAAAAACTCTGAATAGATCAAAGACCTAAACATAAAACTTCAAACTATAAGAGTCTTAGAAAATGCGGGATAAGCCCTTATGGAAATTGGAACTGGCAAGCAATTCCTATTCAGAACCCTAAAGGCCAATACCTTAAGAAATAAGATAGACAAGTGGGACCTCATCAAACTAACGAGCTTCTGCAAAGCAAAAGAAACCATCAAGAGAGCAGGGAGACAGCCCACAGAATGGGAAAAAATATTTGCCAACTGTATATCTGACAAAAGCTTAACATCTAGGATCTACAAGGAACTCAAATATGCCGAAAGGAAAAAACAAACAGCCCCTTTAAAAAGGGGGCAAAAGCTGGGCTCTGGCTCAGCCTGTAATCCCGCACCTTTGGGAGGCTGAGGTGAGTGGATTGCCTGAGCCCACAGGTTCGAGACCCGCCTGGGCAGCGAGATCTGACCTCTACAATAAATCAAAAAATCAGCTGGGTGTGGTAGCGCATGCCTGTAATTCCGGCTACTCAGAAGGCTGAGGCGGAAGGATCCCCGGGAGCCCAGCAGGCGAGGCTGCGGTGGCTGGGAGTGGCCACTGCACTCCAGTCTGAGCGACCGAGTGAGACTCCAACTAAAAAAAAAAAAAAAAAAAGTGGGCAAAAGACATGAATAGACACTTCTCAGAAGAAGATATACAGGCAGTCAACAGACACATGTAAATGTGCTCAGCCACACTCATCAGCAGAGAAATGCAAATCAGAAACACATTGAGATACCACCTAACCCCCTTAAGAATGACCATCATTAATAAAACAAACAACAGCAGATACTGGCAAGGATGTGGAGAAAAAAATGCTTCTACACTGCTGGGGGGAATGCAAACTAGTGTAACCTCTTTGGAAGACAGTGCGGGGATTTCTGAAAGAACTAGAAATTGACCCCCCATATGACCCAGCAATTAATTCCCCTATTGGGAATATACCCGAGGAACACAAATCATTCTACAAAAAAGATACCTGCACACGTATGTTTGTTGCAGCTCTATTCACAATAGCAAAAATGAACCAACTATGTTGCCCATTGAAGCTGTACTGGGAAAGGGAAAATGGGGACATATACACAATGGAATATTATGCAGCCATAAAGAGGGACAAATATATGGACTTCTCAGCAACTTGGATGAATTTGGAGTCCATCATAGTCAGTGATCTATCACAGAAACAAAGAGCAGAGTACCACATGTTCTCACTCATAAGCGGATTTTGAACAATTATAATACTATAAGAAAGCATTTGGCAGCAATAGGAAGCTGTTGGGGCGGCGATGGGTTGGCAGTTGAGGGAAACTGCTAGGGGAGGGAGAGGCATACCTCATTAACAAGGGTATCTGCATAATCAATGTTTGTTCACCTAACCCTGAATTCTACCTCACATCTTTATAATAAAAAAAGAAAGAATAATGTGCCATTATATGTATATACTTTTTATCTATTTATCCATTGATGAACATTTATGTTTTTTCCACTACTTGGCTTTTGGGGAAAATCGCAGCAATGAGCAGGGAAATGCCAATATTACTTTGAGATTCAGATTTTAATTTTTGAGATAAATAAATAGAAGTAGGATTGCTGGATTATATGACAGTTCTATTTTAAAATTTTTTTGAGAAAACATTACGTTGTTTTACATAGTGGCCTCCACCATTGTTTCTGTATTTTCAAATCTACACTTTCTAAAGTTTTTTTTGGTTCATCTCAGTCACACTGAAACACTTCAAATATAGTTTTTAGTCTGAAAAACCTATTTGTCTATAAATTTTACCCAAAACAACTTTTGTTTCTGTTTTTTTAAAACATTTTCTAAAAGAAAGTGAAACTGATAACTGTACACAACCATGCTCATACCCAAAGGGGCTTGCACATAGGCATCATTGCTGATAGTCTGCTATCAATCAGATTGTACTCATTTGTAGTCATTTCTTTGTAAGTAAATTTACTTTTTGCCCTGATAGCTTTCAAAATGTACCACAACATATAATGTTCTGTAGTTTTCTATGGTTATTTGTATATTCTTTTATATCTTAGAGATGTGGTTCTTTTCAGTTTCTCTGACAACTAATGAATAGTTTACTTGTGAAAAATTGTCAGTCATTATCATTTTTAATTTTTACTCTCCCAAAATAAAGTAAAAATTGTTCTCTTCTAAAAGAGAATACAAAATTTTATTAGATGAATGTTGGAGATTTTTTCACTAAATTTTTCTGTTTCAAACTTAATTTGTATTTTTTAAATTTATACCTCTGAGTTTTATTGAGTATAGTTTCCAACTTACTAGTTATGTCTTCATTTTTGTCTAGTTTATTATTTAAACTATTAAGATTTATTTTATTTAAATTGCTCTAGTTTGGATTTTACCTTATGCTATTTTGTTTATTTATTTTTAATTCAGGGTCTCACTCTGTTGATCAGGCTAAGTGCAGTGGCATTATCATGGCTCACTGCAGGCTTGACCTTTGGGCTCAGGTGACCCTTCTTCCTTAGTCTCTAAAGTAACTGAGAATACAGCCATGCTCAGAAATTTTTTTTTTTTTTTTAAGATATGAGTTCTTGCTATATTTCTTAGACTGGACTTGAGCTTCTGGGTTCAACCAATCCTCCCACTTCAGCCTCCCAAAATACTGAGATTATGGGCATGAGCCTCTGTGTCTAGCTTAGATTGTATTTTTAAGTTTTTATTAGTTTTTCTTCAAGTAATCTCATGTTCTCCTGTTTTGTTTTTAACTTTCTACTCTTGTTTCTGTTTTATGACACTTATTCTCTTTGAAGTTTCTAAAAACATGTATTTAAAGCCCTTTTCCTATTATTTTGTATTTCATTTTCTTACTATTAATTGCCCTATAGTAGACTATATTTTGTGAAACTAAACTTCATAAATTTTAAGGTAATCATTTTTGATTCATTGATGAGGTAGGGGCTCAGCCCAATTTTTTGCTATATTACACAGCTACAAATGTAATACTAGAACTCAAACCCCCCTCATTATGCCAGAAGGAAGGCTTTTTTTTCTATAAACACTAGTGCTAAAGTGTTCATGCTGTTAGTTTTCCGCATCATACAACTGAAGCTAAAAGACTAAAACTCTGGCTGCCTTATCACTTCAGCAGAGACTAGATACCAATCTTATACCCTATCATAAATTCTCTGAAATAATAGAGCTACAACAAATAATTTTAAAGTCATATTTACTTATTTATGCCACAGTTTTTGATTACACAAAGGAAGAAGATAGTATTTTTCCATGGCACAACTAAAAAGCTCCATGATTCCAAAGTACAGTTCATCTTGAAGTCTCTAACAACTGGTAAGAGGAAGTACTTTAAAATGTTTTTAGGTTAAATTGGAGAGTGTTTTCAAATCTTCTGTATGCTCACTGTTGTAATATCTAGTTGTTCTGTTTTTAACTGAGTGCATTACACTAAAATCTCCGAACATATTTCCTGACTTATCTATTTGTCTGTTTTGTTCTGTTTTTTGCTTTATACTTGGGGGCTTTGTTGTTAAGTGAATACATATTTATAATTGCTATGTCTTCTTAATAAATTGACTTTTTAATCATTGTAAAATATGCTCCTTTGTCTCTAGGAACAACAACTTTTGTCTTCAAGTCAATGATGTCTGATGTTAATTTTATCAGTTCAGTTGTCTTAAAGTTGTTGCTTTATAATATATGTTAGTCAACATTTTACTGTTAATCTATTCGTATTTTTGAAACAAAAGAAAGTCTTCTGTAGAAAAAACATAGTTGCATCTTGTTATGTTTTTTTACTGTCTATCGACCTTTACCTTTTAAGTGGGAATTTTTTTTTGGCATTTAATGCAATGAATAAGAATGATGTGGTCAAATTTACATTTAATATTTTTCTACCTGTTTTTTCTATGTCACATGCTATGTTTTTTCTGGTTCTCATCTACTTCCATCTTTCATGCTAAACAAATGGTTTTAGTGAATTACTTTAGCTATTTTTTTGATTTTTTTTAAGGTTGATAATCCAGTGCTTTCTTTTATTGAACACATTGAACAACATCAGTTGATGTACAATATCCTATAATATGCCTTTGTTTTTAATTACTTGGCATAAGAATATCAATGCCTTTTAAGCAAAAGTCACCTTGAAAAAATGGATTTGATCTTTTCATGACAATTTGAACTTCAGCTCAATTGTAAAATACTTTTCTTTTTTTCTTTATTCTTTCTTCCCATTTTATTTTATGTTTTTCTGGTGAAGAGTGAGGGCCAGGCTTTATAGAGGCAAGGGGGAAAAAGTCTGGCTGTATAGCAAAGAAACAGAATTTAACATGCAGAGACACACTGATCAGCATTTTTTTTTAAGCCCCGATTTTTTAGAAAATCAAGTCTTTGTGAGTTTAGACAGGTTTCTGAGCCATCTTAGGTCGTAGTGTCTTTACTTAAGAAAAGGGAAAAATTACTCTACTTTTCCCTATCTGCCTCACAAATAATGAGATCAAGCTTCACGATAGAATGGTCTACCAATGGATGCAAAGATATGACAGACAAAAGGGGAGAAAGTGAGCTGGGTTCTCACCTGAGCCCTGCTTATGAGGATAGGAGCTATTGGTTATTTGGGAAATTGTCCTTGAAACACAGTTGTCCTACCTGACTAAATTTAGGACTGGCCTTCTGACTTGAAGGTGGGCCTTAGGTGAGTAAAAGCCCAGAAAGAGGAATCATGCCAGATAGGAAGAATGAGCTGTGGTGCGGGGACCATACAAAGCCAGTTTTTCCGACAAGTGATATTATATGATGTTTTGGCAGCAAGAATTCTAGCAGTAACTGGGAATCTAAACAGAGTTACATCTCTGAATAATTTATACGCTTTTAAAATTGATAAACGTGCATTATGGTCAAGAATGTTCAATGTGAACTTGAGAATAATATGTGTTCTGATGTTGTTGAGTAGAGTATTCTATAGATATCAATTAGATCCAGTTGGCTGATCTTGCTGTTTAATCCAGCTATGTTTTTTACTAATTGTCTGTCTGCTGTATCTTTCCATTACTAATAAAGGGGTGTTAAATTGTATTTCTGTCATTATTTGTCTAACATTTTTTGATGCAATTTTACTAGGTGCATACATATCAAGGACTGTTACATATTCATGGAGAATTGACCATTTATCATTATGCAATAATTCTCTTTATGCCTGACAATTTTTCATTCTCTAAAGTTGGCTTTATTTGAAATTAATTAAACTATCCCAGATTTCTATTAATTAGAGTTATCATGCTATATTATATATTTCTCCATTCCTTCATTTTTAATATAAACTGGAGACAACATAGAATTGACTCGTTTTTTGATCCACTCTGAAAACCTCTTTTAGTTAGTTTATATAGATTATTGATGTTTAAAGTGATTATTGATATTGTTGAATTAATATGTATTATATCTTATTGTTTTCTATTCAATGCTCTTTTCTGTTGCTAGTTTAATCTTCTACTCCTTTTCTGTCTTCTATGGTTTTAGATAAATATTTCATATAATTCCTTTTTCTATCCTTTCATAATATATACATTATATTTCTTTTTCTTTTTTTTGTGATTGCTCTAGAGTTTTCAATATACATTTGTGACTAATTCAAATAACACTATACTATTTCATGGGTAGTGCAAGTATCTTATAACAAAACATTACTCATTTTTTTCAACTATACCTTATATCATTGATACACTTCATTTTATTTATCCATAAGCTATATTGACTAATATGTTGCATTATCATCTTGATCAAGCTGCTATAAATTAAACCCAAATTTAAAAAAAAATAGAAACAAAAGATTTCATCTTACCTTCACTTATTCCTTTTTTAAAGAATTTTTTAATTTTAAATATGTGGGGTACAATTCAGAGTTAAGTATACAAATGTTCATTATGCAGATACCCTTGTTGATGAGGTGTGCCCCCCCCCCCGTCCTAGCAGTTTCCCACTACTGCCAATCCCTTTCTTATAGTTGTTCAAGGTCTGCTTATGAGTGAGAATATGTGAAACTTGGTTCTTTGTTTCTGTGATAGATCCCTCAGTATTATAATCTCTAAGTCCATCCAAGTTGCTGTGAAGTTCATAATTTTGTCTTTCTTTAGGACAGCATAATATTCCATCATGTATATGTATCAAATTTTTAAAATCCAGGCCTCTTTCAATGGGCAGCATGGTTGGTTTCATATGTTTGCTATTGTGAACAATGCTGCATAAACATACGTGTGCAGGTATCTTTTTCATGCAGTGATTTGAGTTCCTCCAGGTATAGTCCTACTAGGGAGATTGCAGGATCATATGGGAGGTCATTTTTATATCTTTTAGAAATTGTAACACTGTTTTTCCCCAGAAGCTGTACTAGTTTACACTCCCACTAACAGTGTACAAGTGTTCCCTTTTCCTGCATCCTTTCCAGCATCTGTTGTTTTTTGAGTTATTGATGATGGTCATCTTGACTGGAGTTAGATGGAAATGCTTTAATTTGCATTTCTTTGATGACTACTGAGGCTGAGAATTTTTTCATGTATCTCTTGGCTGCTCATATGTCTTCTTTTGAGAAGTGTTTATTCATATCTTTTGTCCACTTCGTAATGGGGCTGTTCATTTTTTTTTCTTCAGCATGTTTAAGTTCCTTGTAGATCCTAGATGCTAGGCCTTTGTCAGACATACAGTTGGCAAATATTTTTTCCCAGTCTGTGTGCTGTCTCCCCACTCTCTCAATGGTTTCTTTGGCTTTGCAGAAGCTTTTCAGTTTGTTGAGCTCCCACTTGTCTATCTTATCTCTTATGGAAGGGGGATTTGGAGTTTTGATCAGGAATTGGGTTTCCAGTTCCAATTTCCATGAGGGTGTCTCCTGCATTTTCTAATGTTCTTGTAGTTTGAAGTTTTATGTGTAGGTCTTTGATACATTTAGAGCTGATTTTTTTTTTATGGTGACAGGTAGGGGACTTGTTTTAAACTTCTGCATGTGGCCAGCCAGTTTTCCCCAGCACCATTTACTGAATAGGTTCTCCTCTCTCTAGTGGTTGATGGTGGAGGCTTTGTCAAAGATGAATTGGTTGATAAATTGAGATTTTGCTTCTGGAATCTTTATCCTGTCCTATTGTTCTATATGCTTGTTCTTGTACCAATGCCAGGCTACTTTGATTATTGTAGCTTCATAATAAAGCTTGGAGTCTGGGAGTGTGATGCTGTGATGCCTCTAGTTTTTTGTGTTTTTGTTTGTTTTTTTGTTTTATTTTGTTTTTTTCCTGAGGATTGTTTTGGCTATTCAATGCCAGGTCTGAGAAAATCTGCTGGTAATTTAATGGGTATTGAATTAAATCTATAGATTGCCTTGTGTAGAATGGGCATCTTAACAATGTTGATTCTTTCCCAACCCCGAAAGGAATCCCTTTAATTTGTTTGTGTAAATTTTATTTATTTGAGCAGTGTTTTGTATTTTATTATAAAAGGGTTTTTATTTTCTGGGTTTGGAAAATGCCAAGGGATTTCATTTTTGGGGTGGCTATTGTGAATGGAATTGTGCTTTTTATTTGGGTTTCTGTTTGTTTTTGTTGGTGTATAGGGAAAGTGACTGACTTTTGCACATTTATTTTATACCCCGAGACTTTGCCAAAGTTCTTTATCAGTGCAAGGAGGTTTTTGACAGATTCTCTTGGGTTTTCGAGGTATAGAATCATGTCACCTGCAAAGAGAAGTAATTTAGCTTTCTCTTTTCCTATTTGGATACCCCTGATTTCCTTCTCTTATCTGATTGCTCTAGCTAGAACTTCCAATACTATGTTGAGTAGGAAAGGTGAAATGCAAAAGATGAAGTCACAACTGACACCGAAGAAATACAAAATATTATCATAGATTACTATGTACACCTGTATGGAAACAAACTAGAAAACCTAAATGAAAAGGACAACTTTCTTACATCACACAACCTCCCCAGGTTGAGACAAGAAGACATTGAGACCCTAATTAGACACAAGAAATCAACTATGTCATAAGAAAACTTCCTAACAACAACAACAAAAAGTCCTGGACCAATGGCTTTCCAGCAGAATTCCACAAAACATACAAGAAGGAGCTGATACCAATCCTATTGAAAGTATTACAGGTAATTGAGAAAGATGGAAATCTTTCACTCTCAAGTCATTTGATGAAGCTGACATCACATTGATACCCCAAAATGGGTAAAGATCCAACAAAGAAAGAGAACCCCAGGCCAATCCTTGATGAACATAGATGCTAACATTCTCAACAACACATCTCAAAAATCATCCACCATGACCAAGTAGGCTTAATCCGCAAGTTGCAGGGCTGGTTCAACATCTGCAAGACTAAAACATAATTAAATACATCAACAGATGTTAAGACAAAAACCACATGATTATATCATTAAACACAAAAGAAGATTTGATAAAATCCACATCCTTTCTTGATAAAAGCCCTCAAACATCTAGTCAATAATGGAACATACCTAAAAATAGTAAGAGCCATCTATGAGAAACCCACAGCTAACATACTGCCAAACATATTCCATTTTTAAGGCTCTTTCTTTATAAGTCTCAGATTCTGATCTATATTATTTTATTCTACATGAACAACTTCCTTTGACATTTCTTGAAAGGCAAATTTATTGGTGACAAATTTTTTCAATTTTTATTTTTATAAAAAGTATTTATACTTCAATTTGAAGTATATTTTCACTGGATATAAAATTCTAGATTTTTCTCTTTTATTTAAACACTTTAAAAATTTTACTTCGCCCGGGGGGCCCCCCGCCGCCCCGGCGCTCCCACCGCCCCGGCGGACGGGTAGCTCATCACAACCCGAGGAGATCCACACCAAACGGCTTCAAGGAAGATCTGCTGGGATTGCTGCCAAATCTCCTGTGTCTGAGATTGTCCTGCTGACTTGCGTGGGGCTTCTGTTGCCTGCTCAGAGGCAGGCAGCCATCTTGTTCCTGTCCGGCCCCACCCCCTCTGGGGGGAGCAGATGAGATAGCACCACCTGCTGGCGATTCAAGGTAACAACACCGAAACGGGAGAAATAAGCTTGATAAAGACATAGATCAAACTGCTGAAGGAAGGTTGAACTGAATTGTCCTTCACAGCAGATCAGGGGCAATTGACTCTAACTGCAAACTAATTTACCAGCTTGAAAAGAAAACTAGAAATCAGACCTGAAAGGACATTGGACTTAAACGAAAGGTCTCAGAGTGTGCTTCATTGATTCTTTTAGTTTAATGACTTAATTCTATTCCTACTGTATTGTTCCCCTTTTTTTCTCTTTTCCTTTTCCTTTTCTTCTCTTTTCTTCTGTCTGTAAACCATGTCTTTGTATAGAGGAACAGCACACCAATAAGGTGGTTGGATAGCGGGTATGTTAGCATCACTATATGTTTTATTTGTGTTTGTATGAGAGTTGGTTCGACTGTAGCTGTGGTCCATCGTTTTTATCTGTTTCAGTATAGACCTCTCTCTCTATTTGTTGGCACACTCGTTAGGTTCCTCCCTTACTCCTCTATCTCTCCACTCCCCTCTTCAACCCACTATCTGCTCCATTCTCTCCCCTCTGTTAACCACATTTTATTTCAGGGAGTAAACCTACAGCCCCACTGCACGGACAGATTCCAGGGCAGTGGGAAGTGGGTTCCACATTATCCACACGCCTGTCAGCGAATACCAGGACCTGCAGACAGATTTTGAATCACAGCTCTCCCCTGAAATACATCTCAAAACTGCAAAAAGGACCACCTCCAACCTACAGTGCAACTTCAAAATTGAACAAAGTAAGAGGACATACATAAAGAATGGGAGATTGAACAAACAGAAGTAAAACCAATCCCTTTACCCCTGAATAACAAAATTAAAGAAGACGGTGACGTGGAGGGAAGGAAGCAGTAGGGAAGTGGAAAAACCGCACAAATGAAGAAAAACCAAAAGAAGAATATAGGTCTTACACAGACCCCTGGGAGATCAGACAATGAGAAAACAGATTCTGGAACACAGACAATGAAGAGTCCCCAGAATGACTGGCTACATGCAACAAACCCAGACATCAAGACATTAATGGAGAGAATTAAAAAAATTGAGGAGAGACAAGAGGAAAATAGGAAGGAGCTGTTGTCAGAAATGACAGCAGTAAAGAATACTGTGATGGAAATGAACAACAGACTAATAAGCATGGAAAGCAGAATCAGCCAAGCAGAAGAAAGAATCTCAGAGCTCGAAGACCAAAACACAGAACTAACCCAAACTGTCAAAAGCATAGAAAAGAAGCTCAAAAAGACAGAACAAAACCTGCAAGAGGTGAATGATCACTTCAAGAGACCAAACCTGAGAATAATTGGGCTTCCTGAGGCAGAAAGAGAAACAGAAACCACACTGGAACAAACATTTCATGAAATCATTCAAGAAAACTTCCCTCATCTCAGTAAAGATGAAAAAATTCAAACACAAGAGATTCAGAGAACCCCTGCAAGACAACAAACGAGAAGACCAACCCCCAGGCACATAATAATTCGCCTAAACAAAGTAGCTATGAAAGGAAAAATCCTAAAGGCAGCAAGAGAAAAAGGCCAGACTACCTACCAGGGAAAACCAATTCAAATAGCAGCAGATTTATCCACAGAAACCCTTCAGGCCAGGAGAGCCTGGAGCCCTATCTTCAAAGTACTAAAAGAGAAACAATTTCAACCAAGAATAACCTACCCAGCCAAACTAAGCTTCATTAGTGAGGGAGAATTAAAATCTTTTCCAGACATCCAATCCCTAAGAACCTACGCTGCCACCAGACCACCGCTACAAGAAACACTTAAGAAAGTACTGAACACAGAAGAAAAAGAAAAAAGAACATCAGCATTCTTCACAAGAGTACAGGCAAAAGATTAAAAACACACCTGAACCAACTCCAAAACCCAAAGAAAGACAACAAATAAACAGTAACAACTCTGTAAGAACCTTATGACAGGGATCAACTCTTGCATTTCAATTATTAGCCTAAATGTGAACGGACTAAATGCACCACTGAAAAGACATAGATTGGCAAAATGGATAAAATATCATCAGGCAACAATCTATTGCCTTCAAGAGACTCACCTCACTAGAATGGACACCCACAGACTCAAAGTAAGAGGATGGGAAACAAACTTTCAGGCGAACGGAATACAAAAGAAAGGAGGAGTAGCCATCTTAATTTCAGACAAAATATCCTTCAAACTATTAAAAATCAAAAAAGATACAGAAGGCCACTACATAATGATAAAAGGTTCAATCCATCAACAAGAAATATCTATCCTAAACATATATGCACCCAACATAGGTGCGCCAACTTTCATAAAGCAACTTCTTGGAAAACTAAAGAAAGATATTGACTCTACCACTATCATAACTTGGGACTTTAATACCCCACTCACAACCCTAGACAGATCATCAGGACAAAAAATCAGCAAGGAGATCCGGAACCTCAATCTGACTTTGGACCAAATGGACTTAATTGATACCTACAGAACACTCCATCCAAAGACCACAGAATACACATTCTACTCATCACCACATGGAACATATTCTAAGATCGACCACATACTCGGCCATAAATCAAGTATAAGCAAATTTAAAAGGACCGAAATTCTACCAAACACCTTCTCGGACCACAGTGGAATAAAAATAAATATTGACACCAACGAAGTCCCCCCAAAACCCACAAAGACATGGACACTAAACAGCATGATGCTAAACAACTCCTGGGTCAATGACGAAATCAAAACAGGGATCAAAAGATACCTGGAAACAAATGAAAATGAAGAAACATCTTACCAAAATCTCTGGGATGCCCTGAAAGCTGTAGTAAGAGGGGAATTTATATCCCTACAAACACACATGAAGAAAATGGAAGGAACAGAAATTCACAACCTAACAAGCCACCTAAAGAAGCTGGAAAAGCAAGACCACAAAAACCCCAATTTCAGCAGAAGAATCCAGATCACCAAAATAAAAGCCCAAATCCAGGACATAGAAGACAAAAAGATAATTGAAAAAAAATCAATGAAACAAAAAGCTGGTTCTTCGAAAGAATAAACAAGATCGATGGTCCCCTAGCTAGACTGACCAAGAAAAAATGAGAGAAAAAAAAACAAATAAGCATAATCAGAAACACAAAAGATGAAGTCACATCTGACCCTGAAGAAATACAAAAGATCATTAGAGACTACTACGTACACTTGTATGGAAACAAACTTGAAAACCACAAGGAAATGGAGGACTTTCTGACATCACACAACCTACCTAGGTTGGAACAAGAAGAAATTGAGACCCTAAATAGACCAATTACAATCAAGGAAATCGACTACATAATAAGAAAACTTCCTACAAAAAAAAGCCCTGGTCCAGATGGCTTTCCAGCAGAATTCTACAAGACATTCAAGGAGGAGCTGATACCAATCCTACTGAAGGTATTCCAGGCGATTGAAAAAAATGGAACTCTCCCCAAATCATTTTATGAAGCCAACATCACATTTATACCCAAGCCAGGTAAAGATCCAACAAAGAAAGAGAACTACAGGCCAATATCTTTGATGAACATAGATGCTAAAATTCTCAACAAAATCCTAGCAAACAGGATTCAGCAATACATCTCAAAAATCATTCACCATGACCAAGTAGGCTTCATTCCTGGCATGCAAGGCTGGTTCAACATTCGTAAAACCATAAATGTAATTAAATACATCAACAGATGTCAAAACAAAAACCACATGATCATATCATTAGATGCAGAAAAAGCTTTTGATAAAATCCAGCACCCCTTCTTGATAAAAACCCTTGAACATCTAGGCATACGGGGAACATACCTCAAAATAATAAAAGCCATCTATGAGAAACCTACAGCCTGCATACTCCTAAATGGACAAAAATTGGAACCAATTCCCCTGAAAACTGGAACTAGACAAGGATGCCCACTCTCTTCCCTCCTGTTCAACATAGTATTGGAAGTCCTGGCTAGAGCAATCAGAGAAGACGAGGCAATCAGAGGTATTCAAATAGGAAAAGAGGAAGTCAAGTTATCTCTCTATGCAGATGATATGATGGTGTACCTTGAAAACCCAAGAGAATCTGGTAAAGGCCTCCTTACATTGATAAAGGCCTTTGGCAAAGTCTCAGGATACAAAATAAATGTACAAAAGACAATCGCATTTCTCTACACCAATAATAAACAAACAGAAACCCAAATAAAAAACACAATTGCATTCACAATAGCCACAAAAAAAATGAAATACCTTGGCATCTTCCTAACCAGAGACGTGAAAGACCTTTACAATGCAAATTACAAAACACTGCTCAAAGAAATCAAAGCTGACATGAACAAGTGGAAAAATATCCCATGCTCATGGATCGGAAGAATCAACATTGTGAAGATGTCCATCTTACCTAAGGCAATCTACAAATTCAATGCAATACCCATTAAATTACCAATAAACATTCTTCTCTGACCTAGAAAAAACAACACAGGAATTCTTATGGAAACACAAACGTCCAAGAATAACCAGAACAATCCTCAGCAAAAAAAACAAAGCAGGTGGCATCACAATACCAGACTTCAAACTTTACTATAAAGCTACAATCATCAAAACAGCTTGGTATTGGTACAAGAACAGGCATATAGATCAATGGAACAGAATTGAGATTCCAGAAGCAAAACCTCAATTCCTCAACCAACTCATCTTCGACAAAGCCCCCACCACCTACCAATGGGGAGAGGAGAACCTATTCAGTAAATGGTGCTGGGAAAACTGGCTGACCACATGTAGAAGATTGAAACAGGACCCCTATCTATCCCCATGCACAAAGGTTAACTCCAAATGGATCAGAGACCTAAATGTAAAACCTCAAACCATAAGAACCTTAGAAAAGGAAGGAAATACTCTCATGGAAATCGGAACGGGCATCCAATTCCTGTACAAAACCCGAAACCCACAGGACTTAAGAGAGAAGATAGACAAATGGGACCTTATTAAACTGACAAGCTTCTGCAAAGCCAAGAAACCATCAAGAGAGTAGGGAGACAGCCTACAGACTGGGAAAAAGTATTTGCCAACTCTAGGTCTGACAAAGGCTTAACATCCTGGATCTACAAGGAACTGAAACGTACTGAAAAGAAGAAAACAAGCAACCCCATTATAAAATGGGCAAAAGATATGAACAGACACTTCACAAAAGAAGACATTCGAGCAGCCAACAAACACATGAAGAAATGCTCAACCTCACTAATCATCAGGGAGATGCAAATCAAAACCACACTGAGATATCACCTAACTCTAGTCAGAATGGCAATTATCAATAACTCAAAAAATAACAGCTGCTGGAGAGGCTGTGGTGAAAAGGGAACACTTCTACACTGTTGGTGGGAGTGTAAGCTAGTGCAACCTCTGTGGAAAGCAGTGTGGCGATTCCTGAAAGCTCTAAATATTGACCTTCCATATGACCCTGCAATCCCCCTACTGGGAATATACCCTGAAGAACACAAATCACTCTATAAAAAAGATACCTGCACACGTATGTTTATCGCAGCGTTGTTCACAATAGCAAGAACCTGGAAACAACCATGCTGCCCATCAAAAGAGGACTGGATTAAAAAATGTGGTACATATACACGATGGAATACTACGCAGCCATGAAAAAGAACAAAATCATGAATTTCGCAGCTACCTGGATGGAACTAGAGTCTATAATACTGAGTGACCTCTCACAGAAACAAAGATCAGAATATCACATGTTTTCACTCATATAATGGATCTTGAACATCCAATGTAATACTATAAGAAAATGACTGATGGTACTGGGAAATTATGGGGGGTAGGGGGATGGGATTGACGGTAGCTAATATCTGTCTGGGACTGGGAAAACACCTCTTATCAATAGGGTGCCTGAATAAAATGTAATTGTACCCTAACCCTTAACTGTACCCCACAAAACGATAATAAAAAATACTGATTAAAAAAAAAAACCCATTTTACTTTACACTCTTCTTGCTTGCATAGTTATTGAAGAGATGTCACATACTTTTTTTTTTTTTACTTCTATAGACAAGATGATTTTTCTCTTTCTCTTCTTTCAAGTTTTTGTTTTGTTTTAATTTTCTAATGATTATGGTATGAACAAATTTATTTTTTTTGAGATATATCTTTTTTGGTGTTTTCTGAATTTCCTGTATCTGTGCTTTAATGTCTGACATTAATTTTGGAACTTTTTTGGTCATTATTCATATGTTACATCTTTTGCAATTGTCTCTCAGATCTTGAATATTCTGGTCCATTTTCGGGAGGGATAGGACCTCACCTGGGGCGCTGCGGGCTCCCCTGCAGAGATAAGCAGGGTAAGAATAGGTGGGAAGTGCTAGAGCCCTGATACACTCATGGGTCAGAAACAGTCTAAACGCAGGAGACTGTTTATAAATGTCTTACTCGACACGTTATCTAAAAGGGGAATTAAGTTGTCTTCTACTCGATTGGCTCTTTTTTTGCGATTTGTCCGGGCACAATGTCCCGGGTTTCCCCACAAGGGGGCACTGTTGATTTGGCTATTTGGACCAAAGTTGGGGAAAAAACTTAAATTCTGTTATACTTTGCACGGACCTGATGAGGTTCCTGTTGATGCTTTTGCCTTGTGGAATATTTTTAGAGGTGCTTTGGATCCACAACATGAGTATTCCAAATTCACCACCAAAATGCTGCAACTAAATACAGAAAGGTACCAGTTTCACATTCCAAGGGAGACAGCCTATTAACCCTCTCCCCTCTGAGGTTTTGCTTTTCACAATTGGGTATTGCAAAACAATTAAATACTGATAATGCTCCTGCTTATACATCCAAGGCTTTTAAATGTTTTTGTGTCCAATTTGGTGTTTCTCATTCCACAGGAATTCCTTATAATCCTCAGGGTCAAGCTATAGTTGAAAGACCCCATCAAATGCTAAAGAATCAAATAGTTAAATTGCAGGAAAGGGAATTTAAGTATAGCTCCCCCCATCATATTGTAAATCATGCTGTCAGAAAAACTTAAGGCAGCAAAAGATTTGGTGCAACAGCAACAACTAGAAACTGGTCACATTAAGCCTTCCACTAGTCCATGGAAAACCCCTATATTTGTTATTAAGAATAAATCAGGTAAATGGAAACTTTTACAAAATTTAAGGGCTGTTAATGATACTATGAAAACTATGAGAACACTCAGCCTGAAAAAGCCATCAGGTTACAGAAATTCCTGGCATTACTGTTTTATGACCATGTTAGTTATTTGTTTGTTTTAGAATTCTCCTTTAAAAATATGATAAATTTCTCTTAAGTTATATCTAAACTGGACTAATCAACCTTCTTTCCAGACAAAAGTAAAATCATATAAATTACTCCTGTTAACTAACCACAGGCTACTAAGACAAATAAAAAAGGTTTTTCAAAAACCAGATAAAAATTCAACAATGTTTCTAAGTCGCCTCTCTGAGACATTGCAGCAGTTTACTAATATCAATTTAAATTTTTGGAAGGACAAGTTCTTTTGGCTATGTATTTTGTCTCCCAGTCAGCCCCGGACATTAGGTACAAACTCCTAAAAAGAAAAAAGGGGCCCCACAAACCCCTCATCTAAAGCTACTGGACAAGGTCTTTATAGTCTTTAACAGGAAGACAAGAATGCAGGACCACAAACAAAAACGGGAAGCGTTTCAGCTTTTGTCTACTGCTTTAGCAAGAGCTACATGCTCAGCTCTACTTGAATTTCCCGGTCCAATCCTTCCTTCACCCCTTTAGGTTGTGGGGGTGTAGGACATTATAACAGGCCCCTCACTGCACTGTTGCTTCCATGTGTTCTGGGATATAAAATGTTTCAACACCCCTTTCCTTTTGTGCTGTGTTCAGCTCCATTATTGGAAAGAGACATTATATACAAAATTAAAGCTCATATTATTCTTTGCCCTCACAATTGTGCTTTTTGGGTCCCTTTTGTTTAACTTTGGATTTCCCTAATAGTTTTATGTTGAATCCTATCTAAGCCCTTCCACTGCTTATAAACTTACTGCTTTGGTTGGAGCTCTAAGGCTGGGAAAAAATAAAAAAAAGATGTTTGGTATAGGTATGTTTTTAGTAAGAAAGAATAAAGGAAAGAGAAATAATTGTATAGGAAAAAGTCTTATGTGGTACATTTTTGCTCTATGGTGAATGGCTGGTTGTTTGAAAAAAAAAAAAAGGAAAAGGGGAAAGGAAGAAAAAAAAAGGGTATAAAACAAAAATAGTAGGTTCAAGCATAAAAAAAATGGCTTAAGTATGTCTAACATGGTACGTGAAAGTCAAAAAGTTTTTTGGCCATAAGCCTGATTTAATTGTAATACCTTACACTGTTCCCAAATAACTTGGCTTTGTAAAACGTGCCCTGTACGACAGTTAGCTGTAGCCCACTTTACTGGGCAAGTGGACTCCTACTATCCTCCTTCTCCACTTCTTACTTTTGAAAAAAAAAAAATAATAATTCTTTTATCTTTCTTCAGGTTACCAGTGCTCAACCTCTACAAAAGCTAGCTTGGTTTTTACAGATGGCTCCTCTTCTGAAACAGGGGTTTACTGTTATTTAATGATGTTACTTGTTTTCAAACAGATTATAATTCCACTCAATGAGTTAAGCTGTTTGCAGCTTGTCAGGTCTTTACAAAATAATTTTAATCTCGACACAACATTATGTTACAGGTATACTGCGTCTTTTAAAAAACTGCTAGTCTTCATGCTGTCTCTTCCTTCTCTCCCACTAACATAATTGTTCTTTTATAAACCATTCAATTACATATTTGTGCTAGCACAAAACCTGTTTATGCTACTCATTATTCATACTCATTCTACCCTTCCTTGGTCCATTATCTAAAGGCAATGCTCTTATTAATGAGGCTATGTAATTTTTTGCTTTTCTTTCACTAGCAGCTACCGCTTCCCATGCCTTTCATCATCAGAAAGCTTAAAGTTTACTTCACCTATTTGGGTTTCCCGGGCCGCCTCATTAGAAATGTCCGGCTTCCCACCCCCACCACAGTGTTGCGAGAACCTGCAAACCACCAACTTTGGGACACTGAAATGCTGACACGTGACGCAAAGGATTTGGTTTGGTGTCAAATTACTTCTCTTACTCTCTCTACTGTTTTTATTGCTATACTGGCTATTATAGCAAGCCAGGTGGGTTGTATTTATTTTTTTAAAAAAAAAAAATTATTGGGCTGATATCCCAAACCCTCCAATGTTCCAGCCTGTTACATGGGATACTAAGATTATTACTGTTTTTACTAATCATTCCTTTTTATTAAAAGGTCCCACTTTTTTCATTGTGGGTCAAAACTGTAATCAATCATAATTTTTCCTTTTCAGGTTGTTCTAGTTCTCTTCCAATATGTTTTAGTTTACCTAAAAAATCAAACTACTTGCATAAATTGTAAATTAACTAATTGTCTTACTTTTTTTAAATTTATATAGAGAATTTATGATTCTTAAACAGCCTTCTTATTTGATGGTTCCTGTAAAACTTCCATCTCTTTGGTATGCCGAATAGAGTTTAAGAACATTTTATGAGGTTAGCTCACTGTTGTCATGACCAAAAAGATTTATAGCAACTTTAATTTTAGGAAATTTCGCTTTGATAGTCATTGCTACTTCAGTTTCAGTTTCAGCCATAACCTTTGCTAAAGAAGTACATACTGCTACATTTACAGATCATTTATCCAAAAATGTCTCATTAGCTTTAGCAGCTCAAGAAATTATTGGCCAAAAATTAGAAAGTAAAGTTAATGCATTAGAAGAGGCTATTTTGATTACAGGACAGGAACTTGTAGCCTTGAAAATTAAATTGGCTTTAAGATTTCATTGAGAGTTTAAATGGATTTGTGTCACACCTCTCCAAGTGAACAAGTCTATTCATACCTGGGATAGGATTAAAAATCATATCTCCGGAAATTTTGGGAAACCCTTGCAACATAAGTTTGGATCTCTCCAAGCTTCATCAGGAAGTACAAGACATTAGTTCTGCTGAAAAACAATTTGAATTCACCCAATTGGCTCAGTCAATCTTTAACAAATTTTTTTTCATTTGTCAATCAAAAATCATTATTACCTATATTAATCAATGTGGGAATTTGTGGAGGAATAATTTTGTTATGCTTACTTCCAGTAATCTTCAAATCATTAAAAAATAACATCTCTCGACTAAGCACGGAATTTTATGGCTTTGTATTAAAAAACAAAAAAGGGGGAGATGTTGGGAGCCAGCCTTGGAGGCCCACCTGATTGACAAAGTCCAGGTGCACTGAGGACCCCCAGCCGCAAAGCGAGTCCCGGGGAGCTGAGGCCCTTCTGTCTTCCGTCTTTGCTGTTGATACAGCTGAAGAAATTCTGTGCAGTCATGGAAGAAGAAGATGGCATGTTTATGCGAAGAAACATAGCTAACCTGGAAATGTCATGGTTTATTTTTCCATTTTTCCCCCTATGACACTTGGGCCCTTTTTTAACATATGCAAGAGTTAAACTCTGTAGCACATCAAGAATGCTTTCTTTCACTTGGTTATAAGTTACTAGATATTGCTGAAGTAAAAAAAGATATAAGTATATTCCACTCATTTGATATAGGACTATGCAGTTTAGTGTTTAGACATAAGGATTTTTAAAAGTACAAGTTTATAGTAAGTTTTTTAGAATTCATTATAAGTTCTAACACTTGTATAGGAGTTATGTAGGTGATTTATAACACTGTTTTCACTGACTTAGGATAAAGGTTAATGTTAAGGTTTTTACTTCAATAGTTTAAAAATCTAAGTTAACGTTTATAGAGTGGGTTTTCACTGAACTCATAATATGATAATCAGACACTTTTTGACAGATCAGCTAAAACAGAAAGTAACCTTGAGGGGCCTGGGAAACATTACTAAAAGCTTCTTTTGAGTTCTCTTTAGAAACAAGCACTGCAAGATAAGAGAAAAGTAATGAGGACATCTGGACAAGGGAGGCGATCACAGGACTCTGAAGAACATAAGAGCCTAAGATGTGAAAATTCCTGACACATAAAGAAATATACACTTAAAAAACTTTCTTGAAACATTTCAAGAACTGTAATTTGGGACATTGGACTGAAAGTATCATTGTTGGCTTTATGAATAAGACTTGTTGTCTAAATACCTATGAGAATCTTGGTTTGTTTGCTACTAAAGCCTATGAGAATCTTGGTTGTTCGCTACTAAAGCCTATGGGAATCTTGGTTTGTTCGCTACTAAGACCACTAGCTGGTAACTTTTAAAAGATATGTATGTGAAAGGATTTTCTTTGTCTTGCCCCTTCACAAATGGTATAAAAGCTCTGTATTAACTAACATTAAATCGTCATCTGTTCAAGAAGCAGGTGTCCGTGTATATGATCTTCGTACATCGCCTATCCATCTCTCCCTTTAGGATATCTCACGACCCTTGTGGGGTGGGCCCTCGCATTTCTTTTTCATTTTAGTTTTGAAAGTGTCTTTTGACATATCTTCAAGTTCATTGATTCTGTCCTCAGCTGTGTCTGTGACACAATCATCTAACACTGTAGTCTCAGAACTTACTCCTGTTAAGCAACACATGACTGTAGTTTTTTCAAAGTCAGGCCTTGTTAATAAGAACGGAATGCTCTGGGGACATGCTAAGGTGGTGCGCGCTCTCTCTCTCTTTTTTTTCTAGAAGCATGAGATGATTTTCTCCAGTTTTCACTGTGAGAATATAATGTAAATTGTGGTCTACTTATGAAACTTCCAAAAATGTTCTTCATTTATTATGATTTTTAATCTCTTTGTTTTG
This sequence comes from Cephalopachus bancanus, assembly GCA_027257055.1. NCBI lineage: Eukaryota > Metazoa > Chordata > Mammalia > Primates > Tarsiidae > Cephalopachus > Cephalopachus bancanus. The sequence continues at coordinate 23,651 of JAPVLO010003046.1, forward strand.
TGTTCTTAGTATTTACATAACTTTGCTTACATTACTTATCTGTTCTTGTATGTTATCTACATTTTTTAATAAAGACCTTAGCATACTAACCACTGTTATTTAAATTGCTGGCCTAATAATTTCAACATTTCTAATATACCTGAGTCTGGTTTTTATGCTTTCTCAACCTTTCAAGCTATGTTCTTTGCCCTTTAGCTTGCCTTGTCACTTTTTGTTGAAAGCTAAACAAGTTGTACTGGGTAAATGTAATTGTAGTAAATAGGCCTTTAGTGATGTGTTTGTTAGGTGTAGAGGGAGGGGAAGCATTCTACAGCCTCATGTTTAGGTATCAATATTTTTATGAGCCTGTGCCCCTGGACTGTAATGTTCACAAGTGCTTTTAGTCCTTCCCTTTCTTAGGTGAAGACTAGAAAACTAAAGGAGGCTGGAATTGAATATTTCCCTTCTATCATATGAAAGGTTAAAATAGACTTCAGTCCAATATTTCCCATCCCCCTGTTAAAAGCTATTAATGGCAAGAGTTGGGTATTACCCTTACACAGGTAAATTAGACTCTAGTAAAACCTTAGTCTGTTAATTCAAAATGAATTAAAGACCTATATATAAGACAAATCATAATGGATGGCTGAGGTGGAAGGATCACCTAAGCCCAGCAGGTCAAGGCTGCAGTGGCCATGAGCATGCCACTGCACTCCAGCCTCGGCAGCAAGAGTGAGACTCCAATTCAAAAAAGAAAAAAAAAGAGAAATTATAAAATTAACACAAGAGAATATAAGTGAAAAATTGCACCATAATGGTTTGGGTGATGCTTTTTTTTGGATTTGACCCCAAAAGCACAGGTGACAAAAGCAAAAACAGACAAACAGGATTACATCAAACTAAAGAGCTTCTTCACTGCAAATAAAACAATTAGCAGTGTGAAAAGATAAGTTATGAATTGGAAGAAAATATTTGCAAGCCATTTGATAAGGATTAATATCCAAAATATGTAAGGAATTAAAACAACTTGATAGCAAGAAACCAAATAATCCAATTAGAAAATGGCCAAAGGAACTAACTAGACATTTCTTAAAAGACATACTAATGTCCAATAGGTAAATGAAAAAGCTCTCATCATCACTAATCATTAGGGAAATATAAGCTAAAAACACAGTGATATATTTTCTCACACTTGTCAGAATAACTATTATGGAAAAGATGAAAAACAAGTGTTTGTGAGGGTGTGGAGAAAATACAACACTTGTATACTGTGGATGAAAATGTAAATTAGTAAAATCATTATGGAAAACTGTATGGAGGTTTCTCAAAACTAAAAATATAATTATTATGTGATCCAACTTTCTCACTTCTGGGTATTTACTTAAAAGATTTGAAAACAGTTTGCCAAGGCGATGTCTACATGCCCATGTTTATTGGCCAACTATTCACAGCAGCCAAATTATAGAATCAATTAAATTATGCATACCAACAAATGAATGGATTAAAATATGTTAATAATACATGATAAAATACTATTCAGCCTTAAAAGAAAGAAAATTTTGTTATTTGCAACAACATGGATGAAATTACAGGACATTATGCCAAGTGATATAACTCAGGCACAGAAAGACTGCATGTTCTCACTTATATGTGGACTCAACAATAATTAAACTGATAGAATCAGAGAGTCGAATGGTGATTAAAATACTGAGGGGTCGGGAAAGTGGGGAGATGATGGTCAAAGTGTCCAAAATCTCAGGCAGGAGGAATACGATTTTAAAAACATATCCTCTGTACAACACAGTGAATATGATATATAGTATATAGTACATTTCAAATTGTAAGAGTAAATTTCAAGTTCATGCCACAAAAAATGGTAAGTATTTAATGTAATGAATGTTAGTTAGCTTGATTTAATTATTATGCATTTCACTTATAAATCATAACAACACTTTTAGCTCCAAAATTTGTAAGATTACAAATTGTCAATTTATAATGAAATGTAAAAATTAAAAATGTTTTTTAAAAGGAAAAAATAAAAGCAATATGAACAAAAGCATAAACTATAAAACTCCTCTAAGTTATCTGTGAAAGTTTCCAGAGGATATAAAGTACCCTTTATGAGTTGAATACATAAGACAACACTTCCAATTATACTATTTAGTGTTGAACATCACTGGTTGGATGTGGAGGAACTACCATATTCAGTGGAATTATGAAAATATTAGGTAACATTGGTGCTTCTTTTGTCTACTGATGCATCTACAATAACATATTACTCCTTCCACCAA
>JAPVLO010003047.1:0-26142 GCA_027257055.1 Cephalopachus bancanus
AGTTGTGAAATCTAACTACTAGTTGTATAGTTTTATAAGGAATTAAAGTAGGTGAATACCTAAGGAGCACTTATTTGTGAGAAGAAACCATATGCTGTATAACTAGATAAGTGCATATTTTGCTTGCCTTGACCATTAAATCATGCTTAAATAATATCAAAATGCCTATATAAATAATAAAACATTAAATCATATATATGTCAGATTTTTAAAGTCACTCTGTTCAAAGCAGACTATTTACTATTTAGAATAGGCATGGAATAGCTAGAAGAGTATTGTAAAACTAAAAACTAGCCGGGCTCGGTGGCTCAGTCTGTAATTCCACGCCTTTGGGAGGCTGAGGTGAGTGGATTGACTGAGTCCGCGGGTTCGAGACCTGCCTGGGCAGCGAGACCTCATCTCAAAAAAAAAAAAATTATAAAAAATAAAAATAAAAAAATAAAAGCTAATGTATTAGGATAAAAAAATTGCATTGTAGCATGCTTTATATTAAATATTCCCTAGACTATTTTTTTGGGGAGGTTAGAATCTCACTCTGTTGCCCAGACTGGAAGTGCAGTGGCCGCTCCAGGCCACTGCAGTCTCGAACTGCTGGATTCTGACGGTCCTTCCGCCTCAGCCTTCCGAGTAGCCAGAATTACAGGCGCGCGCTACCACACCAGGCTAATTTTTTGATTTATTGTAGAGATGAGGTCTCGCCTGCCCAGGCGGGTCTCGAACCTGCGGGCTCAGGCAACCCACTCACCTCAACCTCCTAAAGGCGCGGGATTACAGGCTGAGCCACGAGACCGGCGACTATTTTTTTTAAAGCAGGATTTATTGAGAGGACAGAAAAGCTCCCAGAGTGGGAGGGGACCTGAGGGGTTGCCCCCTAGGCTATTTTTGATATTGAACTTCACTCTGTAGGTTTTTCTAAATATTTGCATTGCATAAAACTTTTCCCCAATAGTTTCTACTTTAAATAATACTGGAAAATATGTCCTGTCAACTAGGTAGAAGTTTTAGATAATTTTTTATAGCTCAATTTAACTGTATAATTAAATATTTTTATATAAATAAATTCAATTATTCATAGTTATTTCATATTATTGAGCCACTTCTATACGTCAGGCACTAGAAGTAAACATATGACATACTATGCATGTCACTATGACATACATACACAATATTCATGCATACCTGTACATGAATATATTCAATGAAAAATATACTCAGCCGGGCTCGGTGGCTCAACCTGTAATCCCGCGCCTTTGGGAGGCTGAGATGAGTGGATTGCCTGAGCCCGTGGGTTCGAGACCCGCCTGGACAGCGAGACCTCATCTCTACAATAAATCAAAAAATCAGTCGGGCGTGGTAGCGCATGCCTGTAATTCTGGCTTCTTGGAAGGCTGAGGCGGAAGGATCGCCGGAGCCCAGCAGGTCGAGGCTGCGGTGGCTGGGAGCGGCCACTGCACTCCAGTCTGGGTGACAGAGCGAGACTCCAACTTAAAAAAAATGAAAAAATAAAAATAAATAAAAATAAAAATATACTCAATTGATCAGATTTTTATCCACATTGATTCTTAAAAAGAAAACAACAGAAAAGTAAGTAGATATCAGAAAATTAGGTTTTTTGAACCCTTATTTTAAGTTAAGAATGACATCTCTAATTTAAGATCTGGGGTCAATATATATCTGGCCTGGTTTTCTACAGCTTTTACTTGTACATATTTATTTTAATTAAATTTGAAACTTGCACTAAATTTTTAGAATATTGAAAGCTATCAAAACACCCATTTCCTGAATATTGCAATAGAGATATTATATTCCTATAAGTCTTATCCACATGAAAAGATATATTGCAGTATGATGAAAGGAGATAAGAATATTATATTACAAATTTGAACACAATCTCTAAGAATAGCAGTGTTGTCACAATGGGTTGAAAAAGAAAAAGAAATTTCCCTTTGTGAGTAGTAAGTCCATGCTTGTTCAGTGAAGCAGTATTAATATTTTGATAAGAGCAAGATTTAATATGAAATTTTAGATGACCAACAACTTGTACCAAACATGCTTTTTTGAGCAGCATATTGCTGTTTTTTCTGATTCGGCGATGCTCAGGACTCAAGTAAAAGTGAAGATGCATAGAACTGATGACACAAAATCTGTGAGGCTAAAGCTCCACATTGTGAAAGATATCTGAGCAATAACCTTGCTATGATGCTTGAAATAAAGCATACAAAAAATGATCTCTATCAGTCAATTTACTATGACCATCATTCAAACATCAAGTACTTTACAAGGCATACTTGCAAAAGTCCACCCACTTACCCAGTTGCATAGGAAGGTCCTGGAGTAGTGCTTTCTTTTGGATGCCTAATCACACCATTCCTTCTCTTGTGCATTTTATATATAGGGACAATTAAGAGGTGGAATGTTCTGGATTTTGCTGTTGCATTCCCAACGGTTTCTTTTAATGTGTTTTTTCTGTTCCCTGTATTTGCTTCAAATTGGTAGAACTAGAGGCTCAGTCAGAATTCAGTTTATGTTTTGGTAAAACTGTCATAATGGGAATTTTATGCTTCTCTTAAGAGAGACATGTCTGAGTTTTGTTCTTTCTTGCTCTCCTTATCTGACTTTGATGGATGATACTGAAGCCATTAATTCATTAGGGGCTGTGAAACACAAATAAAGAGTGATTTTCTAAAAACAAAAAACAAAACAAAAATGAGGTGGACTGTGAGTCTAGCAAAGAAAGACTATTGAGATTATGTGACTATAAAATTTGTTTTCTAGAACGTAACCACATTAGTGATTCATAATGGTAGAGTGAATTCAGTTAAAAAAAAACCATTTGATACTATCGAGAATAGGGTTTATATTTACTTAAGAACTCAGTTTCTTTGTTTTCTCGTGGCTTTTCATTTGTTGATTTGGTTTCCTTTCTTCATTATGATCCCTCAGACCGATAATAAAGTTGACTCTCCGCACTTTCAAGAAGTGCGAGAAGATCATTCTGTCTGGATTGTGAAACTGGTTGACTCTTGGTGATGAGATTTCCGTATACTGAGAGGATGAATGTATAAATAATGAAATAAACAGAGTATTGGCATGACAGCTCTACAGAACCAATGCTATATAACACATTGCTAAGTTTCCTTACACTTTATAGACTTGAGAATATTGAAATTAATGATAAATTATGTTAAACATTATTAACTTTAAAAACAAAGGCAAAAAAACTACGTTTTTGATTTTTTTTTTTTCAGTTGGAGTCTCACTGTCGCCCAGGTAGGAGTGCAGTGGCACACTCATGGCCACCCCAGTGTCGACCCTCTGGGCTGAGGTGATCCTTCCTCCTCAGCCTTCCAAGTAGCCAGAACTACAGGCACTTGATACCACAACCGGCTAATTTTTTGATTTATTGAAGAGATGAGATCTCGCCAAGTTGCCCGGGCTGGTCCCGAACCCCTGAGTTCAGGCAGTCCTCTCGCCTCCGCCTCCCAAAGTGCTGGGATTACAGGCTTGAGCCACTGCGCCTGGCAAAACTATGTTTTTGAGAGAGCTTTGATTGCCAAATTCTCCCACTCCCTTTACCCATCATGCCCTCCCATTCCTGCCCCTTTAGACGCTTATTTTTGTTTTATTCGTCATCTCAAACATCAATTCACCTTTATATCTCCCATGGAAGTCTTTTCTACATTTCTGTTGAGTTCTTTTAAAGAGTCAAGCTATGTGCATTATATAAATTTGTCCATTTAATCCCTAAAAATATTCTGAGGCTGATAGTTTCCTGGTTTATAAGTGAGGAGACTGAGTCTTAGAGAGATTAGATTACTTGCTGAAACTCATGCATCAGTAATTGTGGGAGCCAGGAATGGCCTCGAGTCAGTCAGACTTAAACCTTATACTCCTATAAGTACAGAAACTTTTAAAATTTAATTCTCTGAACTTGTCCAAGAGAAGATCATGTTACTTGATGACAGCATTCAGATTAGCCACGTCTTTTCTCTGGAAGTACTTTTTAAGTACTATAGATAAACTCTCCTTAGGAGAGAATTAAGGGCATGGAAATCTCAGATTTAAGTCCTGTTTGTGAAAATTATTCAGTCTCCAGTTTTCAGTTTTCTCATTAATATGAGGGTAATAATGTTCACCTCATGTGTCACTATGAGAATTAAGTGTAAGTAGTACTCGGCACATAGTGATAATAAGGAGGACTTAAAAATATATGTTATAATACTCTTATAGTCCTGCACTAGGTAGAAAAGATGAGTGATAGAGTTTAAAATCTAATTGAGGAGATGAATGGTAATATATAGATGATTATTAGGACAATTGTAATATGTGTTAAAAATATGTCAATGGAATATATATACAGTGTGCCAAAAAATGTATACACATTTTAAGAAAGGAAAAAAACTGTATTAAAATTGTAATTTTCAATATATACTGATAACAAAAGATAAATACAAGTCATGTTTGACCTGCAATTATAAGAGATGCTCAAAGTGGTTACCATCAGTGTCCAGACACTTCTGATTATGGAGAACTAAAAGAAAAGATAGTATCTCTTAAGATGTGCATGTATTGTTTTGGCACCCTCTGTATAGTTATTCCCAAATGAGGACAGAATAACAGGGAGACTGGTTATAATATACACAAAGGTTTCTGGGAGCAAGTGTCTTGCAAAGTGTTAAAGTGATAAAGAGTATATGAGTTTAAGAGTATGAAAGTTAGCCGGGCTTCGTGGCTCAGCCTTGTAATCCCGCGCCTTTGGAAGGCTGAGGTGAGTGGATTGCCTGAGTCCGCGGGTTTGAGACCCGCCTGGGCAGCGAGACCTCATCTCTGCAATAAATCAAAAAAATCAGCCGGGCGGTAGCGCATGCCTGTAATTCCAGCTACTCGGAAGGCTGAGGCGGAAGGATCACCGGAGCCCAGCAGGCGAGGCTGCGGTGACCAGGAGCGGCCACTGCACTCCAGTCTGGGCGACAGAGTGAGACTCCAACTCAAAAAAAAAAAAAAAAAGAAAAAAAACTCATGTATTCTTCAAACAAATAATGACTAATATTTGTTTAGTGCTTTCTGGATGCCAGGCACTGTTCTAAAACTTTGCATTAACCAAGTCCTCACAGCAGCTATGAAGGAGGTGCCAATCTTGCATGTTTTTTACTGGTAAGGAAACTGGAGTTGATTATTGCCCTGCCCATGTTCACAAATCTAGTGAGCAGCATATCCAGGATTCCTAGTCCAGGATTTAAAACCCAGACAGTTTGGTTGCAGAACTTAAGGGGCTTCAGAGAGGCACTTAGCCCAAGTTGGGGGCTGTGGGAGGGAAATAACCATTGGGGAAGTGCACTAGGGAACACGGCTTAACATTAAGGAGCTGAGACTGGTGCTACTTTTGATTAAGGGTCAAGCCCAAACATTTCCTGTTCAATTTCTAAGAATCAGAGGAGCTAAAACTCATCTTTGAGATGTAAATTATGAAGGGATTGACTAGGAATTTTGCTGCCAGAAAGGGATAAGCAGGTCGGATTAAAGGACTAAGTTGCACCTTGGTAACAAGAAATCACATAGAATAGTGCAGGCTATTAGCAATAAGTATGTCACATTTTAGAAGTCCAAGTAACTGAGATCAGGATGAAGTTTGGCAAGGAAATTACAGAGGAAGGAGAAGATTTCACCTCATATTTAGTAATGATATATAGAGGAAAGTTTGGGGACACTAGAAGGGAAAGAAGAGAGGCTAGAGAAATAAGAAACCATCCTGAAATCCCTGACATTTTCATTCTGAGTAGCAAGGGAAGTGGAAGTACTATTAAACTTAAACAAAATCAAGAGGTTACAAAAATAAAGTGAAATGGAGGAAATTCGGTTTTATAACATTGAGATGAGGGCAAATTTAAACTCATCTATGAAATAAATATCTTTCTGAATAATTTTGACTATCAAGTTAAGTATTTTCAAATATAAATTTTAGTAAATTACTTCCTGACAAAATATGAGTAATAAAAACACTTGAAAGAGTATGAGAAAAAGACATTGGGTTTATTTGATATGGGGAAAAAGGCTCAGGAGTGATATAATTTTTATACAAAAGTTTTGTGTTTGATAATTAATTGAATACCCTTTAAAGAAAGTAGAATAACAAAAATTAGAGAGAAGAAAGGTATTAAATACTAGACCTGGATATCATGAAAAGTAACCTTTCTATGTGGATGCCACTAAAAATAGAATTTGTATCTGGCTGGAATCTTTTAATACATTTCAGTCAGCATGACCTGTTATATTCTCTCTTTTAAGTTTTGCAACTCTGAACTCATTGATTTCATTGTTGTCACCAGATCTATTCCATAAAGCCTGAGTTGAGGAATTCCTAGAGGCTTCCTAAATTCATGCTGTGTTAGAGAAGGCTTTGACCTCTGGGAAGACCAAGGTGCTCGTATCTCCACTCCATCATAGAGTGACCTTTCAGTGGAGAAGGCAAATGAGTGGTAGCAAGACTCTGAAGCTTGCAAAATCAATGGCAGAAAGTCACATAAAATGACATCCTCAGATTCACTTGTGATTATTACCTAATCCCTACTTGAGAATCAACAGGTTTTCACAAAGTTCACATACTTTTGCTTCCTCTTTTTATATCTGGCAACCCCCAAATGGTTATCATAAAGTCCCACCTTTGCTTTCAGTGGTAACCAAGGCAGCTGTGTGGCTGCAGGGTTGACCTGACCCTTGGGTCCCATCTCTCTGGCCAAAAAACCAGAATTGATCTTGGTTGAATTTTATTTAGTTCTCTAAAGGGAGATCAAGTTTGTATCTTGATTGTGCAATTGGATTTCCTTGGTTGATGGCTGTCTTTTCATACATATAATCTCAGGTGGCCTAATCTTAAAAGGTTGACAGCTGTGGTTAGGTTAGCAGAAAGCTGCCTGAGAGTATTAGAGGTCAACTTACACACAGAGCCAAAATCAACTTTTAAAAATACTCAGCTTTCTGATCAGTATTGCTGGGGGCTGTTCCTGCCAAGATCCTTAACTTGAAAATCACCAGTGACCTGCAACTTACTACTGCACTGAACCATGCTGAATTTTATCACAGACTGAAGTTAAGTTTTTTAATTATTAGATGAGTCTCAGAAGTTCTATATATTAAATATATTAAATATATCATTTGTCAGGCCTCATAGGTCACAAATTGGTTTCTACATAGAGTAAAAACAGATGAAGATAAAATACATTATTTTTCTTATTCTTAATTGATCTAAAACTAAAAGTGTGTTCAAAATAATAATACCAATGTTTTGGAGGAGTTTAGCTTTTATGGATAAGTTAAATGAATGCTGCAATATAATGAGAGAGAAGAGAAATAAATTTGGAATACTTTGCTAAAAAGGTAGCCTCACTATGTGAAGGTATAGTATTATTTGAAAGTGACCTTAGATTGTTTGTAAATGTATATTACAAATGTAACTGTACGGGGTCTGACATTTAGGTCCATGAACCATTCTAGAAAAAGTGCTACAAACCTCACTGCTGAATATCACTATGGTCACCTACAAAGTTCCGTCCTTGGGAAGCTATGCACAGACACCAGCGCCTAGTCCACCCATCAAAGCAATTTCAAAACTCTTTTTCTGTAATGGCCATCAGCGCTGTCATTGTTATTTATTGAGTTAAGACAATTAAGTTCACGAACTGGCCTCCGTGTGCTTATGTTGGCAACACTGTACAAATAGCTGTGTTGGAACACTCTCCCTACTCACCTGATCTGGCCCCCAATGACTTTTTTCTTTACCTGAAGATAAAAGAAATATTTAAAGAAAGGCATTTTGATGACATTCAGACATCAAGGGTAATATGACGACAGCTCTGATGGTCATTCCAGAAAAAGAGTTCCAAAATTGCTTTGACTGTAGGCTAGTCACCAGCATTGGTGCATAGCTTCCCAAGGGGAGTACTTCAAAGATAACTGTAATGATATTGAGCAATGAGGTATGTAGCACTTTTTCTAGGATGAGTTCATGAACTTAATTGTTGGACCATGTACAGTCACACATATATATTATATGTATAGTTATTCATGCTGGTAGCTGATTCCTAGTCCATGTATTTAAATTATAGTGCCATCCAGAATTTTGGGTGTTATCCACTTAGGCCATGAAGGAGCATTTCTAGTACATTAGTCAGCCTCTTACTGGCTTTGTGAGGATTGATGTGATTTACAAATAAAATATATGAGTAAAGCCTTTATGGGAATAGTGAAAATACTTTTCTGCTTTTTCTTGTTCCTTCTTCCCCTCTTTGTGCCTTTAGTTATACATCTGGAAAGTAGCCCAGAAGAGTGCAGTTCCTTTGGTCTACCCCAGCAGCCTCACTGGAGTCAAGTTCCAGCTATCTGAAAAAAGAAAGAAATTCCTAACCTCATTCTCAACCATAAGGACATAAGGCTCTGGACTGACAATAAAGCCCTACTTTTTGATCCTGTGTTATTCTATGGATGGAGTTAGGATTGACCTTTTTCCTTCTTTTGCCATTGGTAGTTTTAAGGATACTTATTTCTTACAAAAACCTTGTACCTTTTAGCATCACTATGAGACTATCCCCTTCCCCTTCTTTCCTCTGGTAACATCCTTTCAATTTTCTATTGGTTATTCCTATGTCTTTTTTTCCTGAATAATATAAGTCTGTTTGGTCATAATGTTACAAAAATAAAAGGGTTCCTACCCATGTCTACCCATCAAATATTACTAGTCAAAGCTGGTCCTTAGCAAACTTTGTTTTATATAAAATTAAGTTAATTTTTCCAGGTGAGTGGCAAAGGTATCTGAACGACAGGTTTTTCCAATCAAATTTGCACCTGCTGGGCTCGGTGGCTCAGCCTGAAATCCTGAGCTTTGGGAGGCTGAGGTGAGTGGATTGCCTGAGTCCACGGGTTCGAGACCTGCCTGGGCAACTTGGCGAGACCTCATCTCTACAATAAATCAAAAATTAGCTGGGTGTGGTAGTGCGCGCCTGTAGTTCCAGCTACTGGGAAGGCTGAGGCGGAAGGATCGCTGGAGCCCAGTAGGTCGAGGTTGCGGTGACTGGGAGCATGCCACTACACTCCAGTCCTCCAGTCTGGGTGACAGAGGGAGACTCCAACTCAAAAAAAAAAAAAAAAAAAAAATCGCGCCTATCTTCAGTTGCTTCGAGGCACTTACAAGACAAAATCGGAGTCTTATTAAGTCTGGGGAAAAAAGTGGCTAAAATTAGAACATAAGACTCTCATTCAGAAAATTCACATGAAACAATTTCTACATAAACTTTTATACATCTAGTTCTATAAAAATCAAATTGCCAAAGTATTAATTACACTGTACATTTGCATTGCAAAATTATAATCTCATTACAAGGAGCTCCAAGTCAAGGCTCTTATATATAATTTATTTATTTTTTCCCTTTATTCCAATAGCTTTAGGGGGTACAAATAGTTTTGGTTACATGGTTTCATTGTATTAAGGCAAAGATGTCTGAACTTTGGCTGTACCCACCACCTTCATCTGTATCTTATGTATAATTTTAGGGAATAAGATTGTTAGCATAAAAACTAGGTGGTAGTGACCCAGTGAGGAGAGATGTCAGTCACAGATAAAAAGACAAATATATTTAAAAGGCTATATGCCTTTGATGACTTATTAGGTGATAGATTGGAGCCCTTGCGTTTTATTCCTGAGGACATTGTCTTTTACTCTGAAAGAAAAAAGAAACAAAACATCAATTTTTCTTTTTTAGAAGATGCCAAACATAAAGTAACTTTTAAAATGCATTATATTCTTAAAATTTCAAAAACATATGGCAAAAAAGAAGAAACTTATCACTCCTTAGTTGAGAGTTTCTTGTCTGATGATCCCATCCAAGTAAACCATTCTGAGGTGAGGATATAATTCAGCTCTGAGGTAATGTAAGTTTATGAGTTACATACTGAACACAAAATCCAAAGTAGTGATGTGACTTTTAATATCCATGAAAAAGAAAATGTCGGATGTTTGCTTTAAAGCATTTAATGTTTGTCCTCACACAACTCACTACAAACATCTGTCAAACAAAATGGAAGGTAGGAAAGGAAGGAGGGACAGAGGGATAGAAATTATACATAAGATACAGGGGAAGGTGGTGGGTACAGCCAAAGCTCAGACATCTTTGCCTTAATACAATGAAACCATGTAACCGAATGTCTCACACTCCAAATAATACAGGGAACATGTTGTTATTGATGTGTTAAAAGAAATACTTTCTCCCACTTTTCACAAAATGACCATAAGCATAAATGTAAAAAAAAAAATCTTATTTCAGATAGGGAAAATTATACTTGAAAGAGTAAAGGAAAATAATTAAGCACTATGAGTTAACTGACTTTTGTTTAATTACTCAAAGACCAGATATTTTTCCAGCATTTCTGAATACCAAGAATTCAGCATTTAACTTTGTGATTTCTACAGGTATATATCAAATTTAGTTGCTGAATATATGTTCTGGACCTATAGGAAAGGAGGACATAGAGAAGGCACGTGACCACACAAGCATGGGTGAGATCTCTGAGGGCCAGCCCCACCCCATACCGGCCACCAACCACAGACTCAGAAGAGAATGGCTTTCTTAATGTGAACGATAGACCTCTGTTTCCAAATGAAAACTCCTTTTTATTTTTTAATTCTGCAGTTTCTGAGTACTGAATGGTTTCTTAATACCTTTTCAAGTAAACTATAGAGACTCTAAGTCAGCAGTTCCCAATCTTTTGGCATCAGGACTGGTCATGGGAAACAATTTTTCCATGACTTGGTGTGTGTGTAGGGTGGTGATCATCAGGCATTAGATTCTCTTAGGCAGCACTCATCTTAGATCCTTTGCATGCTTAGTTTACAATAGGGTTGGTGCTCTTATAAGAATCGATTGCAGTTGCTGATCTGACAGGAGGTGGAGCTCAGTGGGTAATACAAGCACTAGGGGAGCAGCTTTAAGTCAAATGGAGCTGTGATTTCTAACAGGGCATGCAGCCTTGGGGTTGGGGACCCCTGCTCTAAGTAAGAATTATTTTTATCCTGAAGAAGCAGCTTTTATAAAATAGATTAAATACTTGCGGTTTTGCAAAACATGCCTTAGAAATAAAAATTTAAGTTGGCATTGATATAGGTACCCAGAAGAAGAAAGACCAGTAGCCTAGGTATCTGTTTATGCTTGAGATGAGCTCTTGTTTCATGGGACAAATGGGACAAATGTTCTATATTGGCATTTACTTGTCTGTGTTAAATATTATTTTTTCCTTGTTCAACTTATTAGTTAACATCATAGATACAATTTTCTTGCTGTTTATTCACTCAGTTTTCCTAATGATTCGAATAATTCCTCGAATATGTGTGTTTCTGTGTAAGTTATAGCTCCTGTTTTATTCTTTTATGTGTAAATTTAAATATTTCCATTCATAAATGAAGTCCAAAGTTGACCTTGAAGATTGGTTGTGAATAATGTAACAGTAGAAAAAAATACTTTGCTTCTGAATTTAGAGTATAAGAACCCATTTCTTTAGGAGAAGGGCAGAATAGGTAGTTATTATTTAATGAGTACAGAGTTGGGATGGTGAAAAATTCAAGAGATAGTGGTATGATTGTACAACAATGTGAATGCTCATAATGCTGCTAAGCTGTACACTTAAACAGTGATAACAGTAAATTTTACGTTAGTCATATTTTACCACAATTAAAAAAAAGTCTATCCAAAGCTTCTTCCTACATTGGAAATATTTTTGACATAAAATTAAAATCTAAATATTCTGCCAGGATAATAGAAAGGGACATTGTAATGATACATTTAAATAGGAATCTGTTTTGTTAGAAATATTCTCATGATTTCAAAATGATGATTACCATACTCCTGAATCACCATCCAATAAACATAGTAAATGATCAAGACTCTTTGTTTTTTCCTTGTTCAATTTATTAGTTAACATCATAGATACGATTTTCTTAATTTTCTAACGGCAATCCAGAGATGCATTTGTTGGTTCTAATTGTGAATTTGATATAATGAGTAATTCTATTTTATATTTTCATTATTTCGATCAGTAATTATATTATCTGGTAAATAATGTATTTTATTTCATCTGATTTGTTTAAATTGCAGATTAGATGATAATAATTTCAAAGTTTTATTTTAGAGACAGAGTCTTGCTCTGTCACCCAGGCTGGTGTACATAGCGTGATCATGCCTCACTGCAGCCTGGAACTCCTGGGTTCACGTGATCTACCCACCTCAGCCTCCTAATAGCTGGGACTACAGATGCACATCACCAGTCCCTTCTAATTTTTTTAAAACATTTTTTGTAGAGCTAGGATTATCTCTATGTTTTCTAGGCTGATTTACAACTCCTGATGGCCTCAAATGATTTTCTCAGCATGGCTTCCCAGAGTGTGGGATTACAGGCATGAACCACTATGTCTGTACTAATTTGTTAGTATTGCTTTGCTTACTAACTAAAGCATCATTAAATATGTATAATGTCTCATTTGTGGATTTTGTATGTCATCTTTTATAGAAGTCTGTTCTATTTTATTATCAGCATTTTACACATTTTGTCTTGAGATAGGTTCTTGCTGTGTTGCCCAGACTGATCCCAAACTCTTGGCTCAATTAACTCTTTCACCTCAGTCTCTTGAGTAGCTAGGATTACTTGTTACCATTTTAACAATCTACCAATTCTTGGAAGATTTTCTATTTTTTTCTTTCACCATCAGCTTTTGAATCTTCTATTTCTCTTATAATCTGGACTTACAATCAATCAAAGTAATCTAAAGAGTTGAAAAATAAAGTGTACCTGCATTAGAAGAGTTCAAAATTAAATATATTTTCATAAAAAATGCATATTAAACATAAAGTGTTAAAAAATTAAAACATATTCCATCGATGTGTTGACTATTAAGATGTTTTCTCAATAATACCCGATTACACCAGTTGGGAGACAGTACCCTGAATAGGATGCAGTTTATGCTTAAATTAGTGACCAATTCATTATGCGATTTACTAAATAATTGGTCTGGACATCAAAGGTAGACATGAGAATAACTCTTATTATTATAACACCTAGTAACCCACTCACAGGATTTTTATTTGTGCTTCTGTCCCTGCAGCTTGGATATGCATTACTTTAGAGTTTTTAGTTTACAAAGGAGTAATGTATGACAGAGGGCATATAAAAATTCTACTGAATTTAGCTACTACATTCATATTTGATCTTTTTTGCTATTAAATCCATAGGCAAAGAAGTGGGGATTACTCTAACGGCTGTGGTAATTATCAAGAGGAAGCTGGGATTCTCTTTTGTAATGGGGCTATGGTGGACTATGTCTGGAATCCCCAGAAGATTCTCTGGCATTCCTTTTTAATATTTCCATATCAAATCATACAAGTTAATGAAAAACTACAGTGAGACAAACAAGTAGCAACACTGAATATTCAGATTCTTTAGGAATGAAGTTTTGGATCATCCCACCAGGTAAAGAACACCAACCCAGCCAAGGTTCTGGCTGAAGATAAAGGTAACATGAAAAGAATAGTGAAAGAAAAGGAACCATAGCCTGTTGGACAATTATAGGAATGCGGGATTTAAACTATGTGCACATTTTCTTGTTATGGGTTCATGTCACCTTATTGTTATGTAATGATTGCTGTTTAATTTTGTACTTTAGTCTTTAGGTTACTGGATATTCAGGTGGAAATTTATTTGTTGGAATTTTATAAAGGTAGTAATAATTATCAAAAAATGGATACAGTGATTGTCACTACAGTGTGCACAGTGTACCCTCAGAAATCACAATGATTGTTCACTCACATGACTCACCTTGTGGGGAAAGAAAGTGAGATACAAGAATTTTGCTTTAAAATAAGATGAATTTTGGTAGGCAAAAAAAAGTTATTGCATGAAAATTCAAACCACATTAAGATACCACCTCACCCCCGTAAGAATGGTCATCATTAATAAAACAAACAACAACAGATGCTGGCGAGGATGTGGAGAAAAAAGAACGCTTCTACACTGCTGGTGGGAATGCAAACTAGTATAACATCTTTGGAAGACAGTTTGGTGATTTCTGAAAGAACTAGAAATTGACCTTCCATATGACCCAGCAATTCCCCTATTGGGAATATACCTGGAGGAACTCAAATCATTCTACAAAAAAGATACCTGCACATGTATGTTTGTTGCAGCTCTATTCACAATAGCAAAAACACGGAACCAACCATGCCGCCCATTGAAGCTGGACTAGATAAAAAAAAAATATATGGTATGTATACACAATGGAATATTAGTCATAAAAACCGACAAACATATGGAATTTGCAGCAACTTAGATGGATTTACAGTCGATCATACTCAGCGATCTATCACAGGAACAAAGAACAGAGTACCATATGTTCTCACTCATAAACGGACCTTGAACAATGAATGCTATAAGAAAGGGATTGTCAGTAGTGGGAAACGGCCAGGGGAGTGGGGGGTGGGATTGGCAGTTAAGGGAAACTGCTAGGGGAGGGAGGGGCATACCTCATGAACAAGGGTACCTGCATAATCAATGTTTGTATACCCAACCCTGAATTGTACCCCACATCTCTATAATAAAAAAAAATACATGCAGCTGAATGTGGAGAGATGTTGAGTTGACAAGGGAGGATTGTGTAGTCGACTGTGTACTTTAGCCCTTTGCTTCAAAACCACCCTTCTCTACACTACATTGTGCTGAACTTCATATATAGGAAACCCCATTTCTTTTTTGCCAGTTGGTCCCTAGTTAGATTCTTTCAATATAGGAACTGGAGGAATACTGGAAAGCTATTGTAGGAAGAAGGGCTAGACTTCCTATGACTTTACTTCCTATTCTTGTCAGAGTTTCTTAACAAGGTTCTTCATCCTAACAATGGTTGTTACTTTCAATTTTGTGGTTGTTTGTTTTGTTTCACATTCCAAATCTAGCCTCATTGTGTCCCCTCAGAGAACCAGCAGAAGAAAGTTGATGTAATTTACTCAGATCTTAGTGCCAGTGGTGTGTGGACACTTCCAAGCTCTTGAGGTATGAGCACCACCTGGTTACTATCCCCTCTTTAAAGGTTTGGAACTCAGCTCTGTAGGGCTCCACATAAACTTCAAGGTTCTAAAAACCCAATATGTTCATTTTGTTCACCCAGTTCATGGAGTGGCAGCTTCTTTTGGTCATTACTATCACTTTGTTACAATTTTGTCCTTTCAATTCTCTGAAATCAATTTAATACATTTCTTATATTAATTCCGTTCTGTAAAAATAACTTGTATGGATTCTGTTTTCTGATTGGAAACTGGGTACCATGCTATTAAATTAATAAAAATATAAACATATGAAGGGGACCTTAAAAAAACTGGAATTATCTACTGGAGGATGGGCCCCTTGTAATATAGGCTTCTTCTACTAAGTAAGTGTTCTTGGAACCCATCAGTTTTTATCTGGAAGTTTTGAGAAGGTTGCATCATGATTTGTGAAAGAAATGTCCCAAGTTGTAGCAAATAGGTGACTTGTTATTCCAACATGTCAATGCACCTGGCAACACTGTGCTGACTGTTCAGTAGTTTTTGACTAAAAATGGCATGAACCCTATGCCCTACCCTATTCATCTGAAATTGCTCTGAGTGACTTTTTTTGTTTCTCTGGATGATCAAAGTCCTCAAAGGGAAAAGTTTTGCTGATGTGGAAGAGGTGAAACAAAATGGCAGAAGCACTTTAAAGGCATCACAATTGATGAGTTCAAAAACTGTTTTGAGCAGTGGAAAAAGCCTCTTGATAGATGTATTGCATAAAATGGAGAGTGTTTTGAAGGTGACTGAAGTTTAAACATGCAAGAATAAATTTATTTTTTTTTATAAATAGATTCCAGGTTTTTGGGGGTCCCCCATCATATTTTTAAAAATTCAAAATATTAGATTTATATATTAAGATTAAAAGAAAGATACAAATTAAAATTAGTAAATATAAAATTCTCAAATCAAAATTAAATAAGTAAATATATAAAAATTTCGTATTTTAAAATAAAATCTTATTAAATATTTTTATAAAAATGATCAATTCTAACACTCAAAACCCTTCTGGTTATGTGTAGATCTAAGCATATACATCATTAAGAGTGGTATAAATTATATAAATGTTGCAGAATATTTTTCAGCCATCACATGCAACTATTGTAAATACCACTCAGATTCAAGAGTGCCTCTGTAGGCATTATTTGGAACACAAAGCAAAATAATAAAAACAAATACTTGGCACTACTAAGACTGATGCTTTGTTGCATGGGAATTCATTTCTTCATGCTACCTGAGGGAAAAAAATTTGACAAGAAAATTCATTTCTCACTTTTCTTACTTGAGCAATTTTACTACTCAAATTGTTCCCATTAGGAACTGTATTCTTCTCTTATATCTGCAGCAGCACAACTCTTTTTTTTTTTTTTTTTGAGTTGAGGTCTTACTCTGTTGCCCAGGCTGGGCCTCCTGGGCTCAGGTGACCCTCCCACCTCAACATCCCAAGCAACTGGGAATACAAGGTGTACATCTGGCCAATTTTTTGATTTCTTTTTTTTTTTAGAGATCAGGTTTTGCTATGTTGCCCAGGCTGGTCTCCAACTCCTTGGCTCAAGCAATTTGTCCATCTCAGCCTTCCAAAGTGCTGGGGTTACAGGTTGGACCACAGTGCCCGACTTTCCGTGGTAACTTAATGGTCATAATCTGTTGGTGCTGAGCAGAAGATCCAAATGCAGAGTTGCCTATGTGTATGGTTTAGTACAGCTCTATGTTGTGTGTGTGTATGTGTGTGTACATGTGTGTGTGTGTGTGTGTGTGTGTGTGTGTGTGTGGAAGAGAGAGAGAGAGAGAGAGAGAGAGAGAGAGAGAGAATGTGGAGTCTTATAAAGTGTGAGGAACAGAATAAGAGCTTTTCTTGCCTGTGGCCTGAGGACATTACAGGTCATCATTAGCATAATGAAGTACTGTAATATTTACTAGGTTTATTTTTAAGGCCCTATAATCTTTTTTGATTCTTTTCTGGACTTTATTTGGTTTCTTTCCTAAGCATCAATCTCTCTTTCCCAGATTGCTCTCTTGTTTTTTGAATTTTACTCTCTCTCCCATCGGGTTTTATTTCTTCACATTTCAATGACGTATCTAAGGCTAGCTGACTGGTCTTCTAGCTCTCTTTCACTGACCCATTTTTCAAAGTAGCACATAAAACTTTTGCAGTTTTTTTCCATTCCAAAGCCCAAATTGCAATCTATTCAGTATGTATTTACTGGGATTTATATCTTCCTCAAGGGCCTCCATTGCAGTTGATTAATTTGCTCCAGGAATCACAGCCTCTGAAAAACTCCTGTATAGTTATATTCCCATTGGCCCCTACAACTACAAACAGTTGAGTTAACTGCTGTCACCACAAACGCATTTTTGCACATCCCAAATGGCAATGGCTTCTCCCTCTTCAATATAAGGCTATAGACCATGTGGCCTCATCAATACAGACACCTTCTATTCTCTTTATGTACACACCATGGAGGAAACAGGAAGCAAACAAGATTCTTGGTTCTTAAATATCCAGTTCCAGAAAGTGGGAAAAATGTAGTCTTTGAATTTTTCTGTAAAACGGAATCTTCTCTTCATCCTTCAGACAATAAGTCCTGGCAAGGAGTGTGGCCTGATCACCTAAAACTTGTCATGTTAATGGTGCCCTTTCTTTCTGCCTTTGACAATCCCAAATGTTTATAGTGAAGTCTCACCTCATGTCAGAACTCTCTTGCCCCTATACTCTTCTAGACCTAGAATTATTTTACATAAATACATTTATTTTACATAAATATACATGAATATATTTCAAAAGATTTTATATAATTTTTCATCTCAAACTTTTACATTTTATCCTCTTTGTCATTATATACTGAACTCCAAGATTAATACCTATTCATTATCACTCCTTTAATATATCTACATTTTTATATTCTAGGTTAGTCAAATAGAATTAAAATGCATTAATTAATTTAAAAAAACCACAAGAGATTTAATACATTAGGAAACAATAATATTAAACTAGCTATACACATTAGACTAGAGCAAACATACACAAATACTTTCCAGACATTTAACCAAAGTAATATTTTTTCCTGAATAATCTGGATTTTAATGAAATATAATCCAAAGGAAATTTTAACATGCTTATTAATATAATAGGCCACTGACAGAATACACCAACATTCCTTTTAGAACTTTTTATTTAAAAATGCAATATTAGAACCTCTGTATAATCATATATTCTCTTTACCATTTGATTATGCGAGGATGATTAAATAAGTTTGACAATTCTGAAGCCATCATAAAATTTTCTTGGAATAATTACAAAAGTCTTCATCTTTTGTTGACTATTCCCTATTCATACATATAATAGATTGTAATGTATTGTTTTATTCTCAAGATGAATGGGAGTAGTCAAGTTTTTCTTAGAGACATGAGACAACATAAGGGGAATGTGGAGCAGGTGTCATTTGAAAAATAAATTTCCCCCTTCACCAACACCCCCAGACATAGCTGAAAATCACAGATTTTGTTGCGCTTCTGCATTTGGTGTGCTGGTGCATTGTGTACCTCACAAATTAAACACACGCACACACACAACAATCAGCAACACTATTTAAATCCTAAACATTCAAATTTGATTGGCCCAGATTTGAGCTTGATATTTAGCAATGTGATACGGGTTAATAGTGATTTTCCCATTAGAGTAGCAATGCTAAGGAGAAGCCAAATAGTCTATCTGAATTGCCTATATGTAAGCAATTAAGCTCACATGGCTCATAATCAATCCAATTTTTCAAAACAGGTGGTTTAAAATTCTATGATTGAAGCAGCACTTTGAATTACATTGGTGGTCCTTACCCAGTGGCTTCATCTCATATTAGAAACCTATTGTCTGTCTTTTGTCCCATCCCCCACCTCATATTCCAATTCATGACGTTTCTTCAAAGACAACAATTATACCCCAAATTAAAATGAATTAACATAAGACCCAAACTAAGACATTTATTTATGCTAGGTATTGAAGGTTTTACTGATGTAAGTGAAGTTGCAAAATTTCATCTGTTAAAAAAGCCATGTAAAGTTAAAATTTTAAGAACTATGCTCATCAGTATCAGGAAATGAATGTGGGCAGTGTTCCCTTTAGTGCCTAAATTATTGGCTTAAAGGTAGATAAATAGGAGACAAGATTCTGAAGTACCAGTTTTTATATTATTGTTACATATTGTCAGTGACATGCATTTAATACATTTAATAGAAACTATGAAACTCTTCTTAAGCCTTCCCAATTGCATTAAACTCTAGCCAGCTAATATATTAGGCTGGTTGAAAATTTTGCTTCTGATGCCATAGAAGCTTGGCTTTTGGAATCATATCATTATCAGTTATTCACTTTATAATCTTAGGTAAGTAAAAATTCTCCATTTTTTCATTCTTAACTTGTGATATCAGGATATCAATACCTACATTACAGAGTTGTTTAAGGATTAAATGAGATAATGACAGCCGAGATCCTGGCTCATAATATAGACTCAATGACTTGCAAGTTACCGTTATTAATTATTTTTTGGAGGGGAAAAATCAAAGTAAAACAACAGCAAAGCATGACTTCAGTTGTATTGGAATATGGACAAAACTAATATTGAAAGACAAGGGTGCTATTTCTGCCACCAATAAGAATGTACATGTTCATTCAATGATTCTGTACTAGTTAACTCAAATGGACATTTGTGTGTGTGTGTGTGTGTGTGTGTGTGTGTGTGTGTTTTAATTTCCTCATTTGTAGAAAGAAATGATAATATTTGATGACCAAAGTTACTTAGCAGTGAGGATGAAGTGAGATAATATGTGTGAAATTAGTTGTGTTGAAAAGTAGCGGGGGAGAGAAGCAAGATGGCCACTGCATAGATGGATCTCTTTCTTCGAACGTGAGTTTCCCAAAAAGACTATTACTTTTCTTCCTGCACCCCCCTGCCCACCTCCAGCTGCACTGGTATGAGGCTTGGGGACTTTTGGTCCCACGCGGGGCCAGACATTGCCGCCGGATGGCGGCTGCTCCACTATATGTGATTCAGGCCAGCTGGGAAATTCCAAATCCCAGACCCCAGCTCCATCTCCCATTGCGACCAGCACCCAGCACAAAGCTGCCGGTCATGCAGGGAGGCTCTGAGCACCTGCCCCTTAGAGATACCGGTCCCATTTCTGGCTAAAGTGCCCTGGGAGGGACCCAGAGCCACCACCTGTGCTCTGGAGCTCTGGAGGTCAGAAGCCCCGGGCCCACCCTGGCTGAGGCACTCAGTGTGCGTGACCACAAGCCTGTGCAAGGGAGCACAAGCCTGTGCAAGGGAGCAGAACCCCAAGCTGGAGTAAGGTGACAATCGCAGGCTTCCAGCTCCAGAGGAGGAAATGCTGGACCCTGTCCTCCACCCCAGCCGGCTGGAGGCACCCAGCTGTGCAGCTGGTCCCGTCTAGAGACCCACAGGAGGCCCCTAAAAGTGAAAGTAAAACCACCACCTCTGCCATTTTCAGGTCATATTTACATCGCATTACCCCGCCCACCTAGCAGAGCCTCCACCTCGGTTCCCATGGTGATGTCATTAACAGGAGACAAAGCCCCTCTCCTATGCTGAATACAGACTAGTGTCACAGACCTTCCAAGCAACAAGCTAACTGCCTGCAACAGAAACAGAGGAGAGAGGTTAGAGATTAGATCTCAGGAACTTGATCCACTAAGGGACCAGAGAGAAAAATCTACACAAATGAAGAAAAACCAAAAGAAGAATATGGGTCCTTCCCAGACTCCTGGGAGGGCAGACACTGAGAAAACTGATTTTGAAATGCAAACAACTGAATGGTCTCAAAATGCAACCCTAGACATCAAGACATTAATGGAGAGATTAAAAAGAATTGAGGATACTCAAGAAGAAACTAGAAAGGAGCTGATATCTGAGATAACAGTAATAAAGAATACTGTGAATGAAATAAACAATAAACTGATAAGCATGGGAAGCAGAATTACCCAAGCAGAAGAATCTCAGAGCTTGAGGACCAAAATATAGAAATAACCCAAACTCTCAAGAACACAGAAAATAAGCTCAGAAAGACAGAAAAAAACCTTCAAGAGATGAGTGATTACCTCAAGAGGCCTAACCTAAGAGTAATTGGTCTGCCTGAGGCAGAAAAAGAGACAGAGACCACATGGGAACAAACCTTCCATGAGATCATTCAAGAAAACTTCCCTTATCTAATCAATGATGCAAAAACTCAAACACAAGAGATCCAGAGAACCCCTGCAAGACAACAAATGAGAAAACCAACTCCTAGACACATAATAATTCACCTAAACAAACTAAGCATAAAAGAAAATATCCTAAAGGCAGCAAGAGAAAAAGGTCAGATTACCTACCATGGAAAAACAATTAGAATAGCAGCAGATTTATCTACAGAAACCCTGCAGGCTAGGAGAGCTTGGAGCCCTATCTTCAAAGTCCTAAAAGATAAACAATTTCAACCAAGAATAACCTACCCTGCCATATTAAACTTCATCAGCAAGGGAGAATTAAAATCTTTCCTAGATATCCAATCCCTAAGAACTTACGCTGCCACCAAACCACCTCTACATGAAACACTTAAGAAAGTACTAAACACAGAAGAAAAGGGGAAAAAAAGAGCAACATTTTTCACAAGAGTACAGAAAAAAGAATAAAATACATATGAACCAACTCCCAAAACAAAAGAAAGACAATAAACCAAGTGGAAGAACAACTCTAAAAGAACTGTATGTTAGGGATGAACTCTCACATTTCAATAATTAGCCTGAATGTGAATGGACTAAATGCACCACTGAAAAGACATAGAATGGCAAAACAGATAAAATATCCCCAGGCAACAATATACTGCCTTCAAGAGACCCATCTCACTAGAAAGGACATGCACAGGCTCAAAGTAAGAGGATGGGAAGCAAATTTCTAGGTGAATGGAACACAAAAGAAAGGAGGAGTCATAATCCTAATTTCAGACAAAATACCATTTAAGCTATCAAAAATTAAAAAAGATACAGAGGGCCACTATATAATGATAAAAGCCTCACTCCATCAACAAGAAATATCTATCCTAAACATATATGCACCTAACATAGGTGCACTAACTTTTACAAAGCAACTCCTAGGAAAACTGAAGAAAGATATTGACTCTAACATAATCATAACTGGGACTTTAATACCCCACTCACAACCCTCGACAGATCATCGGGACAAAAAATCAACAATGAGATTTGGAACCTCAATGTGACTCTGGACCAAATGGACTTAATTGATACCTACAGAACACTCCATCCAAAGACCAGAGAATACACATTCTACTCATCATCGCATGGGACGTATTCCAAGATTGACCACATACTCGGCCATAAATCAAGCATAAGCAAATATAAAAAGACAGAAATTCTACCATGCACCTTCTCGGACCACAGTGGAATAAAAATAAACATTGACACCAACAAGGTCACCCCAAAACCCACAAAGACATGGACACTAAACAGCATGATG
This sequence comes from Cephalopachus bancanus, assembly GCA_027257055.1. NCBI lineage: Eukaryota > Metazoa > Chordata > Mammalia > Primates > Tarsiidae > Cephalopachus > Cephalopachus bancanus. The sequence continues at coordinate 22,634 of JAPVLO010003047.1, forward strand.
CTAAAGAACTCCTGGATCAATGATGAAATCAAAGCAGAGATCAAAAGATACCTGGAAACAAATGAAAATGAAGAAACATCTTACCAAAATCTCTGGGACGCCTTAAAAACTGTAGTAAGAGGGAAATTTATATCTCTACAAACACACATGAAGAAAATGGAAGGAGCACAAATTAATAGCCTAACAAGCTACCTAAGGAAGCTGGAAAAACAGGATCACAAAAACCCTAATTTCAGCAGAAGAATCCACATCACCAAAATAAAAGCTCAAATCCAGGACATGGAAGACAAAAAGACAACACAAAAATCAATGAAACAGAAAGCTGGTTCTTCAAAAGGATAAACAAGATCGATGGTCCCCTAGCTAGAACAAGAAAAAGCCACAAGAAAAAATGAAATACCTTGGCATCTTCCTAACCAGAGACGTGAAAGACCTTTACAGTGAAAACTACAAAACACTGCTCAAAGAAATCAAAGATGACACAAACAAGTGGAAAAATATCCCATGCTCATGGATTGGAAGAATCAGCATTGTGAAGATGTCCATCTTACCTAAGGCAATCTACAGATTCAATGCAATACCTATCAAATTACCAGCAACATTCTTCTCAGACCTAGAAAAAACAACACAGGAATTCATATGGAAACACAAACAACCAAGAATAGCCAAAACAATCCTCAGCAGAAAAAACAAAGCAGGTAGTATCACATTACCAGACTTCAAACTTTACTATAAAGATACAATCATCAAAACAGCTTGGTATTGGTATAGGAACAGGCATATAGACCAATGGAATAGAATTGAGATTCCAGAGGCAAGACCTCAATTTCTCAACCAACTCGTCTTCGACAAAGCCTCCACCACCTACCACTGGGGAGAGGAGAACCTATTCAGTAAATGGTGCTGGGAAAACTGGCTGACCACATGCAGAAGATTGAAACAGGACCCCTATCTATCCCCATACACAAAAATTAACTCCAAATGGATCAGGGACCTAAATATAAAACCTCAAACCATAATAACCTTAGAAAAGGAAGGACATACCCTCATGGAAATTGGAACTGGCATCCAATTCCTGAACAAAACTCGAAACCCACAGGCCATAAGGGATAAGATAGACAAGTGGGACCTCATTAAACTGACAAGCTTCTGCAAAACCAAAGAAACCATCAAGAGAGCAGGAAGACAGCCTACAGACTGGGAAAAAGTATTTGCCAACTCCAGGTCTGACAAAGCCTTAACATCCTGGATCTACAAGGAACTCAAACGTGCTGAAAAGAAAAAAACAAACAACCCCATTATAAAGTGGGCAAAAGATATGAACAGACACTTCACAAAGGAAGACATCTGAGCAGCCAACAGACACATGAAGAAATGCTCAACCTCATTAATCATCAGGGAGATGCAAATCAAAACCACACTGAGATACCACCTAACTCCAGTCAGAATGGCAATTATCAACAACTCAAAAAATAACAGCTTCTGGAGAGTGGTTGGCGAAAAGGGAACACTTCTACACTGTTGGTGGGAGTGTAAACTAGTGCAACCTCTGTGGAAAGCAGTGTGGCAATTCCTAAAAGCTCTAAACATCAACCTCCCATATGATACTGCAATCCCCCTACTGGGAATATACCCTGAAGAACTCAAATCACTGTATAAAAAAGATACCTGTACACGAATGTTCATTGCAACATTGTTCACAATAGCTAGAACCTGGAACCAACCATGCTGTCCATTAAAAGAGGACTGGATAAAAAAAATGTGGTATATATACACGATAGAATACTATGCAGTCATAAAAAAAGAACAAAATCATGAATTTTGCAGCAACCTGTATGGAGTTATAGTCTATAATACCAAGTGACCTCTCACAGAAACAAAGATCTGAGTACCACATGTTCTCACTCATATAGTGGACCTTTATAATCCAATGCACTACTATAAGAAAATGACTGACAGTGTCTGGAAACTATGGGGGGGGGATGGGACTAATGGTAGTAAACATCTGTCTAGAGATGGGGAAACACCAGTTATCAACAAGGGGGCCTGAATGAAGCATATTTGTATACCTAACCCTTAACTGTACCCCACAATATCAAAATAAAAAATATCGATTAAAATTTTAAAAAAAAGAGAAAAGTAGCAATCCTTACAATGTTTAGACTTATGTTGAGTAGACATATGATATAATTGAAACCAGTTATGTTATCAGTATTTTGAAATTATGAAATAGTGTATACAAATGGGAAAGCATAATGTAATATGTAAACATTTAAAGTATAACAATAAAATTATGGAGGCACCCAATAAGAAAAATACAGCATCCCTGTGTAGTTCCTTGTGTGCCCTGTTTCCAGTACACTCTGTCGGCTTGCAGCCGGTAATGAGACAGGACCATTTTGACTTTGAACTTATAATTATCTTGTGCATATGTGTATGCCATGAACAATATACTTTAAAAAATATATAGAAATGGCTCCCGCCCGCCGCCCAGCGCTCCCGCCCGCCGCCCGGTGCTCCCGCCCACCGCCAGGCGAACGGAATACAAAAGAAAGGAGGAGTAGCCATCTTAATTTCAGACAAAATATCCTTCAAACTATTAAAAATCAAAAAAGATACAGAAGGCCACTACATAATGATAAAAGGTTCAATCCATCAACAAGAAATATCTATCCTAAACATATATGCACCCAACATAGGTGCGCCAACTTTCATAAAGCAACTTCTTGGAAAACTAAAGAAAGATATTGACTCTAACACTATCATAACTGGGGACTTTAATACCCCACTCACAACTCTAGACAGATCATCAGGACAAAAGATCAGCAAGGAGATCCGGAACCTCAATGTGACTTTGGACCAAATGGACTTAATTGATACCTACAGAACACTCCATCCAAAGACCACAGAATACACATTCTGCTCATCACCACATGGAACATATTCTAAGATCGACCACATACTCGGCCGTAAATCAAGTATAAGCAAATTTAAAAGGACTGAAATTCTACCAAACACCTTCTCGGACCACAGTGGAATAAAAATAAACATTGACACCAACAAAGTCCCTACAAAACACACAAAGACATGGACACTAAACAGCATGATGCTAAACAACTCCTGGGTCAACGACAAAATCAAAACAGGGATCAAAAGATACCTGGAAACAAATGAAAATGAAGAAACATCTTACCAAAATCTCTGGGATGCCCTGAAAGCTGTAGTAAGAGGGGAATTTATATCCCTACAAACACACATGAAGAAAATGGAAGGAACAGAAATTCACAACCTAACAAGCCACCTAAAGAAGCTGGAAAAGCAAGACCACAAAAACCCTAATTTCAGCAGAAGAATCCAGATCACCAAAATAAAAGCCCAAATCCAGGACATAGAAGACAAAAAGATAATTGAAAAAATCAATGAAACAAAAAGCTGGTTCTTCGAAAGAATAAACAAGATCGATGGTCCCCTAGCTAGACTGACCAAGAAAAAACGAGAAAAAAAACAAA
>JAPVLO010003048.1:0-26001 GCA_027257055.1 Cephalopachus bancanus
TACTGTATGACTTTCAGTACCTTTAAATTTCCAAAGAGAGAAACATTTGCAAACTATTGTCTATTCTTTAGACTCATTAAAATCACTTGTTACTCCTTAAAGTTACCCACATCCTTCACTTCACTTTCCTCTCCTTTATGATGAAGGTTATATAACCTTCTAACCTCATTGGATTATTGGTTATTCACCTTTTTTGTGATGCCCCTGTGCACATTCATAAATTCGTATGTATTTTCTTCCACTAATCTGTCTATTGCTCGTTTATTTCAGCAGATCTAAAGACTTGGAACTTTAGAGCATATCACTCAGATCCATGCCTACTACGATTTTGGGCACAGGCCTCAGCTGGCTCTTCTGGACTTATCCAGCTTGCATGCCTGACTCACAGATTCTGCCTTTTCATCTTTGTGCCTGTCCGCCTAAACCAGAGTTTCCTTTGGATTCATATAGAGACACACGTGGTTCAAATCCTCACTACACTTCTTTCTAGTATACAGCATTAGGCTAGTTACTTAACTTCTCAAAGTTTCATTTTCATAATCTGTAAAGTGAGAGTAGTAAGAGTACCTACCTCATAGATTATATGGATTAATTAAATAAAATAATGCCCAGCCAATCTTCACTATGTGTTTGTTATAATCAATATTTGTGTTTTTAGTTATTATTAGTTACATGTATCATATATGTTAGATATAATAATAATTATTAATTACCTGAGAATATTGGCCAAAAATATTAGTATATCAGTAACTACAACTTTGAAAAAACAGTTCTGAGTAACACATGAAGTATGTGGTAAACAAAGACAAGTCTTGGGAACTATTATGTCACAAATGAAGGCACTTGCTGGTGCAAAGAGGCTGTGAGTAATGACTTGTGCTTTTTGGTGGTCATAGCAGGCTCAGTTGCAATGGGCTTTATCTGCAGAATTAAGACCCACTTTGGGATGGAGTTTTTGAGTTGTCTTCAGCCGAGTTCAAGTGTTCAGGCTTTTGAGTCTTCTGCCAAAAACTCATATACCTCTATGCCCCTTGTTTATTGTTGCAATGCTCTATATATTAGAAGTGAACCCACCACTGATAGCAAAAGATGTAACATTGATACATCACCACTACCCCGATAGTAGATATTATCACCAATCAACACAATCTCCTTCTGCTTCTCTTTCTCCTCCTTCATCACATCATCACAGTTGCCACAATCATCACCATCTTCTTCTTCCTCCTCATCACTGTGTCCTCTTTTTCTTATTTTTTCTTCATCTCTTTTTTTTCTTTTCCTCCCTTCCCTCTTCCTTTTCATATAGTCTACCTTTCACACTAGTTGCTTTTCTCTATCCCATTCTCCAATACTAGAAATAAGGATGCACATTTATGAATACTTCATAAATGGTGCTGTACCTTTGTGGAACATAGAACTCTGAAACACTTTATAAAAATAACTCTTCACCTTCAAAATCTTTGTAAAGGAAAAGATTTGCATCTTAGCTCCCACACGTTTATTTTCTCCAAAAAATAAACGGTGGTGACAGCCATTCCACTTTCATTTATCTTTTGACCTGAAGACAGAAAGGTTTTCCTTAGCAGTAAGTAGGTACAGTTTGCTGTTGCCTTTGGTTATATTTTTTCATCTGTTAATGATAAAAACTACACAAGTAATTCATGAATACATTCTTTTTGTAAAATATTTAAGTGACACCGACGTATGTATAAAGTGAGTCTTCATTCACATCCTTTTTTCTTTGAGTACATGCCATCCCCAGAGGTAACTATTGCTAACAGGTTGATGTGGATTCTTCTAGTCTCAAGTTTTTAATGTGTGTGCATATATTTCTATACACTTTTTGATAATCTATATATTATTTCTTAATATCTTTACTGAGGAATACTTTACCAGTAGTAAATAGAGTGTATTATGTGATAAATTTTGACATTTGTATATACCTCTGGATCCATTATGACTAGCAATATAATGAACATATTCACCATCCCTAGATATTTCCATGTACTCTTTTATAAACTCTCTCTTGCTCCTCAGTCTGCTTTTCCCTCTCCTCAGGCAACCACTGATATGCTTTCTGTTACTATACATTAATTTGCATTTCTTAGAATTTATTTAAATGGAATCACAGAGAAGTTTTTTTGGGCTATCTTCTTTCACACAGCATAATTATTTTGAAATTCATTTAACATGCATTTGTTGCAAATATTGATAATTCATTACTTTTTATTACTGAGGAATATCCTATTGTAGGGATATTCAAAGTTTGTTCATTAACCAGGCGATGGACTTGTAGCTTGTTTCCAGTTTGGGGGCTATTAGAAATAAAGCTGCAATGTTCATTTGTGTACAGATCTTTGTAAGAGCATATGCTTCATTCTCTTTTAAAAACCTAGGAGTGGAGTAGTTGGGTCATTTGGTAGGTGAATTTTTAAATTTTTTTTTTTAATGACAAACTGTGTTCCAAATGTTTGTACCATTTTCATTTCCACCAGTAGTATATGACAGTTCAAATTCCTCAACATACTTGCCAGTACTTGGATCTTTAGTTTTTAAAATTTTAGCCATTCTAATACATGTGCAGTGGCATCTCACTGTGGTTTTAATTTGCATTTTCCTAATGACTGAGAATGTGAGCTTGTCTTTTCATATGCTTGTTTTCTATCTGTATATCTTCTTTGATGAAGTAGCTAATCAAATCTTTTATCTAGTTTTAAAAATAAGGTTGTTCATTCTTTTTTTGTTATCAAATTTTGAGAATTCTTTATATATTCTGGATACAGACCTTTATCAGATATTTGATTAGCAAGCATTTCTCACATTTTATGACTGATCTTCTCATTCTCTTAATTGTTTCTTTTGAAGAGCAGATTTTTAAAATTTTGAGGAAGTTCAATTTATAAGTTTATTTTTATATGGTCTACACTTTTGCTATAGTATTCAAAAAAATCTTTGCCTAACTCAAGGTCACAGAAGTTTTCGTCTATGATCTCTTTTCTGAAATTTTTATAGTTTTAGGTTTTATATTTAGAGCTATAATTGTCTTCAGTATTTTTAATATGGCACAAAACATGAATAAAAATTTATTTTACTTTATTCACATTTGATTTTGCATATGAGTATCCAGTTGTTCCAGCACCATTTACTAAAATGACTATTTTTCCTGCCGAATTGTTCTTACAATTCTGTTGAATGTTACTTGCTAAAATGTGTGGGCCTATTTCTGGACTCTCTCTTCTCTTTCATTGATTTATTTTTCTACATATATGCCAATATTACACTATTTTATTATTATAGCTTCTTAAATTTTTTTTTTTTTTTTTTTTTAGTCGGGGTCTAACTCTGGTGCCCAGGCTGAGTACAGTGATATGATTACAGTTCACCACAGCCTCTACCTTTTGGACTCCGGTGATCCTTCTGTCTCAGCCTCTGAGTAGTGGGACTACAGGCACATGCCACCACACCTGGCTAATGTTCTGATTCTTCTTGCTTGAACCCAGGCTGGTCTTCAACTCCTGAGCTCAAGCAATCCTCCCCCCTAGGTCTCCCAAAGTGCTGGAATTACAGGCATGAGCCACCATGACTGGCAAGTATTATGGCTTTTTAATAAATCTTGAAATTAGAATCTAGTGTAAGTCCTCCTTTAACTTTAGCGACTTTTTTCAATATTGTTCTGGTTTTCAGAAGCCCTTTACATTTCCATATAAATTATAGAATCAGCCTGCTAGTTTCTACATAAAAAGCCTACAGTGATTTTGAAAGGGTTGCATTGAATCTATGGATACATTTGGGGTGAATCGACATCTTAAATATATGGAATCTTTCAACCTGAGAACACTATTTGTCTTTCCATTTATTGTTTTCCTTTAACATCTTTCAGCAATGTTTTGTTGTTTTCTATGTATAGGTTTTCCAATTTTTTTTTCAGATCTCTCTCTCTCTCTCTCTCTCTTTCTCCCTTCTTTCCTTTTCCCTTCCTTTCCATCTCCCCTTATTTATTTATTTAGAATGAGAGTCTCATTCTGGCACCCAGCTGGAGTGCAATGGCATGATCGTGATGATCATGGCTGATGGCATCCTTGACTTCCTGGACTCAGGTGATCCTACCACCTCAGCATCCTGAGTTGCTGGGACCACAGGCACGTGTCACCACTCCCAGCTAACTTTTTGTATTGACAAGGTTTCACTATGTTGCCGACTGGTCTAGAATTCCTGGGCTCAAGTAATCCAACTGCCTCAGCTACCCAAAGTGCTAGAATTACAGGCAAGAGCCACTGCGCCCTGTCTATGTCGTATTTCTTGAAAGTACTATAAATACTATAAATGCCAGATTGGTCACTGCTAGTATATCAAAATACCATTTTTTTTTGAGTTGGAGTCTCACTCTGTCACCCAGACTGGAGTACAGTGGCAGCTCCTGGACACCGCAGCCTCAACCTGCTGGGCTCCAGCAATCCTTCCGCCTCAGCCTTCCAAGTAGCCAGAATTACAGGCACACGCTACCATGCCCGGCTGATGTTTTTATTTTATTGTAGAGATGAGGTCTCACCAAGTTGCCCAGGTGGGTCTCGAATCCGCGAGCTCAGGCAAACCACTCACCTCAGCCTCCCAAAGAGCGAGATTACAGGTTGAGCCACCGAGCCTGGCTCAAAATACACATTTTGTTGTTGATCTTATATCCTGTATCCTTGGCAAACATGCTTATCATTTCTAGGCACTTTTCTGGAGATTCTGTCAGATTTTCTACATAGACGGTCATGTCATTTGTGAAGAGAGGCAGTTTTAATTATTCCTTTTCAATTTGAATTCCAGGTATTGTTTTTCTTTGCCGTAGTGTACTGGCTAAAACTCCCAGTTCAGTGTTGAATAGAGGTGGAGAGAGTGGGCATTTTTGTCTTGCTCCTGATCTTAGAGGAGAAACATTCTATCTTTGACCATTATGAATAATGTTAGTTGTAGATTTTTTGTGATGCTCTTAATCAGATTAAAGAAGTTTTATTCTATTCCTAGTTTGCTGAAAGTTTTTTTTTTAAAATTAAGAATGAATGTTGGATTTTGTCAAATGCTTTTATAACTGTCTATTGAGATAATAATATCCCTCACTTTTTTTTTCCTTTTATGTAGGCCAATTTTTAAATATTAAACCAACCTCATACTTCTGAGAAAAACCCCATTTGGTCATTATGTATTAGTTTATTTATGTATTGTTGAATTTGATTTTTTAAAATGTTGTTGAGAATTTTTATATTTATGTTCATAAGAGATATTGGTCTGTAGGTTTTTCTTGTAATATCTTTGCCTGACTTTGCTGTTAGGATAATGTTGGCTTCAAAGAATCAGTTGTGAAATATGCTCTCCTTTTCATCTTTCTAGAAAAGTTTATGGAGACTTATTTTTTTCTTAAATTTTTGATAGTTTTCACTATTGAAGACACTTGGGTCTGGCATTTTTTTGTGTTACATGTGTAAGAAAGTTTCTAATTAAAACTACACTTTCTTTCATAAGTTTATAGCTATTAAATTTGTCTATTTCTTCTTGACTAAGCTTTGGTAGTTTGTGTTATCAAGGGATTTATTCATTTTATCTAAGTTGTCAAATTTATTGACATAAAATTGTTCATAGTATTTACCCAATGCTTCTTTTAATATTTGTAGACTCTGTAGTAATTTTATCTCTCCCATTCCTGATATTAATTTGTGTCTTCTGACTTTTTTTTCTGATTGGCTGACTAGAGATTTATTCATTTTATCAATCTTTTATAAGAACAAGGTTTTGGTTCCACTGAATTTTTTTTTTCTATTTTGCTGGCTTCTATTTCATCGTTTTTAAATTTTGATTTTAACTAGTTTCTTATGCTGCTCACTTTGGATTTAATTTGCTCTTTTTCTTTTTTTGCTGTTTCTTTAAGGTGGATGCTAACTATATACCAGACATGATGCTAAGTACTTTAAACTCACATGTCATTTAATCTCCGCAATAATACTTTTGAGGTAAGCATTCCATTATTACCTTCATTTAATAAATGATGAAAACTGAGGTTCAAAGAAGTTAGTACAACTAAATTGTGAGATTTGATACCTAGATTTGTCTGGTTTAGAATACTGGTCTAATCACCCCATAATCTTACCCCTATTAATAATAATTCCCCCAGGCATTTCTCAAACACATATAATAAGGATTTCACCCTCTGCTTTCTGCGAAAAAAAAACACTTTTATTCTCAGAGAACACAGATTCAATATTCACCTACCTGAAGGAAGATGCATACTTAAAGCTTTTATGTTAGGCTCATTTTGTATTTTTGAGGATGTACATTTGAGATATTTGAAATCTGATCTCTTATTGAAAAGTGTGTATTTTTTCTATTCTGCCTCCTTTTAAGGCTTGTATATGTGTATATGTGCACACATACACATGCATATATCTGAGCCTTTGACTGACTTGCTGTCTCATGATGGAACTAACTTTCTAGATTCCATAATCTTTGGTTGAATCTATTTTTGTTTAAGACTTCAGTAATGTGTTTCCTTAGCTCTCTTCCCCGAATTCTTTTAACTTCCTTCCTCTTCATTTGTCCCACTAGTGTGGAAATCTGCTATTAGAAAAGTATTTGATATCAGGAACTTAATTTACAAGATCTGTTTTCCAGCATGAGGCAGAAATACCTGTAAGAAAAGATTAATATAAGGCATGCCAATAAATTAAAGAGATAAATCTCAGAATATTCGCCAAAGTGGAGAAGAATTTTCCAAGGTTATCTGTGATCGAGGTATAAAGCTAGAAGAATAAAACTCACCTCATATGTCCTTCTCTTGAGAACTTCTGCTCCTTCCACTCCACCGGGATGGGATCTGGGAACCATTTTTGAGCCATGCAATCTTGCCCCCTGGACATGGTTAATTGAACCAAGGCCGGACAGTTGACCCTAAATGGAGCAATGATGTTAAATGGACCAATGATACTTTTCCTCTCAGAAACTTGGAATTGGGTTTAAGGATGTGATTTATTTTCTGGTGGTTATTTTTAAACAGGAATATGCAAATTTGGGAATGCTGGGGCAGCCGCATTTGACCATTTGTTGTCTAAGTCAACAAAAACTAGTCTAAGAGAGGGAATAAAGTGGACAAATGGAAGCAGAAATGAAAAGTCATCTGGCTCTAGAAAGGGAGTAGGGAAGGAAGAGAAACAGGAAAGTAAGAAGAAAGAAAAAGATAAGAGGTAGGGGGAATGAGTAGGGAGAGACAGAAAGGGGGGCAGTCTTCAGGGTTTCTGGCCACTTTCCAACTCTTATTCCAATCCTTTATTGGGAGCCTGGGGGGTGCTGGCTCAACTTCAGTTCCAAGCCATGCCCCTGTATAATTTTCATTTCTCTCATGTGGTCTGAGATAACAAAAAGAACCTTGAGTATTACACAAGGTTCATATGACCTTGCTGCTCAGCTCCTCTCAAATTGTGGAATAACAAATATACAGAAATCAGTGAATACAATGGGGCAATAGCTGGATATGCATGGGCAGAGGCTACATGCAGGAGCTTACCACAGAACTGTCGGTCAGTTCATGACAATGCAGATCACTTTGTAAAAGGGATGAATCGAGAGCTTTCCTGATTCTCAGCAACAAGATGTGGCATCTATAGATACATCAGCATTTCAGACAAATGACCCAGTGGAAGAGAGAGATTGGGACTGACATTAGATGCATCAACTTGGAGGGAAAGACTGGGTTATCCAGATGACCAGCTGAATGGGAAAAGCACAAGGTCAATCAGTGATCTTACATCGCAATCGCTGGAGGCCAGCAGGTCGAGGTTGCGGTGGACGGGAGCGGCCACTGCACTCCAGTGTGGGCGACAGAGTCAGACTCCAACTCAAAAAAAAAAAAAAAAAAGAAAAAAATACAAGGGTCTGAGATAAGGGGACAGGATGTTCTAATAGGTGGGACTAAACTGATGCTTAAAAGCCTACATATTAGTAAACAGAGGGGTTCAACAGTAATTACCTGAATTGTTGTTTCCTGAGGGTTGCTTTGTGATGTTTTACAGAAGGTATCTTATGTTGTCCAAAGGGAAGACCAGTTTTTAGCTTAGATCCTAAGGAGGAAGTTACTTCTTTCTCTAAAAAGGTTTTTTTTTTTATGACCCCATCGTACAACAATGTTCATGCGGTGCTGTTCACAGCAGAATTCATCCAGTAAAGCAATCGAATTCAAAGTCTTTGTATAAGAATTAAGCAGAATTAAATAAGAACACTCAATAACACATAAACACTCAATAAACTGTGGCTACGACTACCAAGTCTCCTTCTACTACTGCTACTACTATTACTATTGCTAATTCTATTATATGTGATTCCTGGAGCATAGCAGCACTCATTGCATGTTCTCTTCCTTATACAACAATAACCAGACAAAACCTCCTAACTTTTATTATTAACCTTCTTATTCCAATTCTTTGCAACTGACCACCCAGAGATTCTACTTTTGTTTCTTGATCACAAGAAATGGCATGTTTGTGGTATGCTTTGCAAAACGTGCCTTTTTGTGGTGTGTCTCTTACAGACCCACAGAATTTTAATTGAAGAGCGTCTTTAGAAGCTAAATCCATTCTAAGAACTAGCATCTCATCTAAACCTCTTGAATAGGCATTCATCTTATTTGCTTCCGATTACGCCCCGGAATAGAGAACTTCCTCCTGGGGTTGACAATTCCATTGTTGGTCGACTTTGATTAGTTCTACTGAGTTGAAATATGCTTCACTGGAGTTTGGATTTATAGTCTCTGGATCCACAGAGAGTAAATCTAATCTCTTCTTTGCAACAGGGGTCAGCTCAGGTGTGTCTGTTGAGTTTATTTCTGCAGTTTACCCACTCTTTGCTCTTTCAGTCATCTACATCTTACATGGTTTTTGGAGTCTAACATTTTGCTTATTCTTCCTTGGGCTTGTTCCAGTGTGCCAGTGTTTCTTTTAAAATATATGTCATTTAAAATCTAACAACTACTTCCTGGGTGCTCAGATAATTCAGAACAAAGGTGGTTCTATCTTTCTGTTAATCTGGACACTGCCCTATTTGTATTAATGCAATCTAAGTTTGAATTAACTTTTTTTTTCTTTGAAGTCATGTAACATGCTGGCTCATTGAAAACCCTGAAGTACTTTTCACATAAAATATTATCACATTTTTTCTGATTCTTGTGTAGGAGATCTTTTGAACCCATAGTCATTAATCCACTTATTTCCATTATAAATGATTTCCTTTGTCACCAAAGAGTCTGTTAAAGGCTTAGCATTAGTAGATCCAAAGACATCCTACTGCTTATAGGATAATACTATAATGCCCTTGAATGATGTAGGAATTCTCTCATGACTTGAATTCTGGCACTGTGACTTAAAGCTATTGCTCATCCTCCACTTTAACCAGTCTAAACTATAAAAAGGTCACCAAACATATACTGTGTCATGTCTTTGTATCATAACACATACCATTTCTTTTGCTTAGAATGTCTTTTCTCCCCTTGTGTGCTGAGTGAACACCTATTCTTTCTTAAAAACCCAGTTCAGATATCATGTCCTCCATGAAGTCGTCCATGATTTCACTCTCTATTCCCCTCATCAAGGCATATCATAAAGCGGATTTTGTTTCCACAGCTGAATTTCTGTGCTGAGGAAAGCCATTTTCCTAGGTTTATATATTTTCAGAGATAATGGTATCTACTCTCATCTATAGAGTGCTTTAGTCTTTGCCGATCATAGTAACTAAGGATTTTACATGCTTGATAATTCTGACTTCACAATGAAGCTTGTTCCCTACAGCGGATGCCATTGTGTTACATTATAATCCTGTGGTCACAGGGCTTCTTACTGAAAGTGTCTGGGCCTCTCTGCTCCAGGGTGTTCTCTGGCCTCAGGAGGATGTTCAACCAGTATGGGTTAGGACAGACCTAAAGTGCCAGAGAGTTAACACCCCTGGAGCAGCTCTCAACCAATAGTAGATGGCAGTTGGTGGAGATATGCCCAAGCTCCTTGCTCCTTGTGTGGGACAACTCTGGTGGATGTTCTACATCCTCTCCCAGAGGTCCCCATAAGGACTGAGCACCAGTTGCCTGTGACAGTAACCTGCTCACGAATGTACCTTGTGTTTTCTTCTTCCCATTCTGTCTTATTGCCTCACTGTCTTACCAGTGCTTGCTACTGTCACCTCTCAAATAAATACTTGTACTCAAATCCTATTCTTAGGGTCTATTTCTGAGGGAACTCAGAGCAAAGCAACTCCATTTGGCACAAGGAAACTGAGGCTCACACAAGTTAAATAAGTTACTCAAGTCTATTATTTCAGTAAGTGGTGGAGCCAAGATTAAAGCTCAGTTATGTTGCGAGCCCATTCTAATCTCTCTTGAGACCTGCTGGGAGGAAAAGGGATCTGGGTAAGTTGAATTTCAGAAATACCTCTGAGGGAAGACACAGGCTTGAATTCTGACCAGATTACCCATTCCTGCCTTTATCTACCACTTGAGCACGAGCCAGTGCACAAGCCTCCGAAGGGCAGTAAACTGACACTGAATAATTGAATTCTGAACAAGCTAGACTAATGCAAATATCTGACAAATTGATTTAATTGCATTCACATACAATAAAGCTGAGCTCTAAAAGGTCAGCTAGAAAATGGGAAAGGACCCCTGGGAGCTTCCACGGAGAGGCTGAGTATAATACACATTCATCACATTTTATCATCTAATTAGTTCACACAATGCCAAACTGATAGACAGAGACTTAAGCCAGTGTATTGATTGATTATTTGCTTGGCATCTATCATATCACCTTAAGGTTGTCCCTGTCATGGGCAAGCAGAAGTTATTTAGTGGCTCAGCAAAAAAGGTTGTGCATTTGGGGAAACTGTTTTCTTACAAGGGATTTGAGGCTCCAAAAGCATTTTACCTATACACTGAGGCTGTCTCTGAGTGTTATTATTGGACAGTTTGCTACAAAGGCAGCCACCGGAAACCAACTTTCTCTTGCTTCCTCCTTTCTGCAAAATGAATATTTATAAATCGTGTAGTACAGCAAACCCTCTTAAGCTGTAAAATATTTAATTCAAGCAATTAACTAGTATCAACCTTGCATGGAAATACCTGGGCAGAGAAAATGTTCTGGAGAAGTTAATAGAAAACCAACTGGACTCTGCAATTTTATTCCATTGGAAATGAAATTGCGAATTTCATTCTAACAATTTGCATGGTGGGTTTGGAGTCAGGTGAAATGTTGACTCTATTTTGCTCTCTACAGGGTGCTGAAACTGAGATTGACCGAGGACTTGAGGAGTGGGATTGTGCCCAAGCTGTGGTCAAAATGATATATTGACTGTTTTCTTTCTTTTATCCTTTGGAAAGTGGCTAAATTGTTATCTCTCTAAGCTTTAGTTTTCTCATCAGCAAAATTGAGATGATATAGTGAGGTGAAATTGAAATGAGCTTATATATGCAAAAGCCCCTTTGAGGTAAATTTGTATAGAAATATTGAGTTATTATTGTTATAGGGACATCCTAAGGTTCTGTTATATAATGCATCATTATGCAAGAGGTTTTCCCTGAGCTGATCCTATATTCTATTTCTATATTTATCTTTCTGTTTATAGTCAAGCTCCTTTAAGAGTCTTCCGTATTGATTAACCCTACTTTGAAATGTTTCATTCACACCTCAATTCCCTGAATCATGCTTCTATTTTCACTGCTACTAGCACTATTCTCATTAGGATTGCCAATGATGTCCTTGTTGTTAAACCTTTAAGACCTTGTCTTCCACCAATTCTCAACATTATTAGGTCACCACCAGCAATCTTCCAATTGGAAACATTGTTTGTCCTTCCACTATTTGTCTTCCTCTGGCTTTTCTAGTATCTGCCACTCATTTTATTTTACAGAGTCATCTTTTACTTTTCACTGTCAAATACAGGATTACCAAGATTCTGTCTTAGCTCACTTTTCTTTCTAGTATGCTTCTATCCAATTTTATTACATAAATTATCATCAATGGACAGATGACTCCAAAGCCCTGGGTCTTTTTTCTACCTTCTTCTTATATTTCAATCCATGACCTTTCTTAGGTCTCATCATCTCTCTTTTGCATAAATTCGTAAGTTTTCTTAATGGTCTTGCTGTCTGTTCCCAGGCATGGGCAGCCTTCTGCTTCCCTACCCTTTCTCCAATCCGGTCTTTTAAATGTTTCTTTCTAAAGCCAGAGTGATCTTTCGAAAACGCAAATCTAGATCTCCAAAACCTTTTATATATTAAAAGTGTTTTTACCCACTCTTTTTTTTTAAAATAGACTGGAAACAAAAAGAAAGCAATAAATATAATTTTGTATTCAATAAAACTAAAAAAAGATTTACGGCTCTAAACTGTAATCTCTAAAGAATGTCTGCTAAATATAGTTACATTTGACTTAATCAGGGATTTTCATCTAAAGATGTATCTCTACAGATTTCAGTTGACTTGCAGAGTTCCACAAATATAAGTGCCACATAATGTGTCTGCAAAGACTGGAAACATGGGTTGCACAATCATCTGTGAGTTTATTCAAATGCCACACATTGATTAGGATTTTTTAAACTGTGCAGGTATATGATACTAACAAGGAGAAAAATATTGATGTAGAAGAGAGGAGAGATAGAAGGGGACAGGAAAAAACCCACTAAATCATCAGATAAAAACTTGAAAGATACGACACTTTACTGCAAAACAAACAGCAATATTCATAACACACATATGCAGAGATACCACCAAAATAAGAATAAAAATTCTAACAGCAGGGAGAGGAGGCTAAATAGCACAGAGACAGAACCCCTAGTTCTGTATGGCCAGCTCTCCCTGCTCTGTTCATTCTCCTGGCTTGTTTCCCACACCATCCTTTAACTTACAGTTTCTCCAGAAAAAATGGCTCCTATTTAAAGATAAATAAAACTTACAAGATAAAGTAAAGACAAATGTAGAATATAACCTAGAAAAACCATGCAGCAATTCAGAGAAAAATGACACAAATACTGCTCTACAAAACCAAATAACTGAATGAAAATCAAGTAAGAGATATGATGTTCAAAGAAGATATTAAGAGAAGAAAAATGACTTGGTAGAGCTTAGGAAACAAGCATGGAGGAGGATAATAGTCATAAAATGTATAAAAGTAATGGTGAAAATATAGACATGAGGAGTTAACATTGCTGAAAATATAGTTAGGAATATGGAAATAGGTTTTGAGAGGTAAAAAAAAATACATAAAAGGAACACAGAGTTAGAAAGTTTGGAGGGCAAAGGAGTTGCAATATACGTATAATTGGCTGCCCTAAAAAAGAGAACAGAACAAACAGAATGGAAAAAAAAATAATACTATAGAAAAGAACTTTCCCATATAAAAAAGATTCATTATTTGCCAACTGGAAGAACACAACATGACCAGAAACATTGATATCAAATAATTAACCCCTTTCTTGATGAAATTACTAGATATCAAGAATGAAATAAAAAATCCTAAGAACCTTTAAACCTAAGAAAAAACCCTGGTAACAGAAAAAGTAGAGCTATTACTATCAGTCTGCCAGTATAAGATTTGACAAACAGGCCTCCCGCCCGGCGCTCCCGCCTCCCGCCCCGGCGCTCCCGGCGCCCCGGCGCTCCCGGCGCCCCGGCGCTCCCGCGCTCCCGGCGCCCCGGCGCTCGCCCGCGCAGCTCATCACAACCTGGCCCGAGGGGAGATCCACACAAATCGGCTTCAAGGAAGATCTGCAGGGATTGCTGCCAAATCTCCTGTGTCTGAGATTGTGCTGCTGGCTCGCGTGGGGCTTCTGTTGCCTGCTCGGAGGCAGGCAGCCATCTTGTTCCTGTCCGGCCCCACCCCCTCTGGGGCGAGCAGATGAGATAGCACCACCTGCTGGCGACTCAAGGTAACAACACCGAAACAGGAGAAATAAGCCTGATAAAGACATAGACCAAACTGCTGAAGGAAAGTTGACCTGAACTGTCCTTCACAGCAGATCAGGGGCAATTGACTCTAACTGCAAACTAATTCACCGGCTTGAAAAGAAAACTACAAATCAGACCTGAAAGGACATTGGACTTAAACGAAAGGTCTCAGAGTGTGCTTCATTGATTCTATTAGTTTAATGACTTAATTCTATTCCTACAGTATTGTTCCCCTTTTTTCTCTTTTCCTTTTCCTTTTCTTCTCTTTTCTTCTGTCTGTAAACCATGTCTTTGTATAGAGGAACAGCACACCAATAAGGTGGTTGGATAGCGGGTATGTTAGCATCACAATATGTTTTATTTGTGGTTGTATGAGAGTTGGTTTGACTGTAGCTGTGGTCCATCGTTTTTAGCTGTTTCAGTATAGACCTCTCTCTCTATTTGTTGGCACAATCGTTAGTTTCCCCCCTTACTCCTCTATCTCTCCACTCCCCTCTTCAACCCACTATCTGCTCCATTCTCTCCCCCTGCTAACCACATTTTATTTCAGGGAGTAAACCTACAGCCCCACTGCATGGACAGACTCCAGGGCAGTGGGAAGTAGGTTCCACATTATCCACACGCCTGTCAGCGAACACCAGGACCTGCAGACAGATTTTGAATCACAGCTCTCCCCTTAAATACATCTCAAAACTGCAAAAAGGACCACCTCCAACCTACAGTGCAACTTCAAAATTGAACAAAGTAAGACGACATACATAAAGAATGGGAGATTGAACGAACAGAAGTAAAACCAGTCCCTTTACCCCTGAAAAACAAAATTAAAGAAGACGGTGACGGGGAGGGAAGGAAGAAGTAGGGAAGTGGAAAAACCGCACAAATGAAGAAAAACCAAAAGAAGAATATAGGTCTTACACAGACCCCTGGGAGATCAGACAATGAGAAAACAGATTCTGGAACTCAGACAATGAAGAGTCCCCAGAATGACTGGCTACATGCAACAAACCCAGACATCAAGACATTAATGGAGAGAATTAAAAAAATTGAGGAGAGACAAGAGGAAAATAGGAAGGAGCTGTTGTCCGAAATGACAGCAGTAAAGAATACTGTGATGGAAATGAACAAGAGACTAATAAGCATGGAAAGCAGAATCAGCCAAGCAGAAGAAAGAATCTCAGAGCTTGAAGACCAAAACACAGAACTAACCCAAACTGTCAAAAGCATAGAAAAGAAGCTCAAAAAGACAGAACAAAACCTGCAAGAGATGAATGATCACTTCAAGAGACCAAACCTGAGAATAATTGGGCTTCCTGAGGCAGAAAGAGAAACAGAAGCCACACTGGAACAAACATTCCATGAAATCATTCAAGAAAACTTCCCTCATCTCAGTAAAGATGAAAAAATTCAAACACAAGAGATTCAGAGAACCCCTGCAAGACAACAAATGAGAAGACCAACTCCCAGACACATAATAATTCGCCTAAACAAAGTAGCTATGAAAGGAAAAATCCTAAAGGCAGCAAGAGAAAAAGGCCAGACTACCTACCAGGGAAAACCAATCCGAATAGCAGCAGATTTATCCACAGAAACCCTTCAGGCCAGGAGAGCCTGGAGCCCTATCTTCAAAGTACTAAAAGAGAAACAATTTCAACCAAGAATAACCTCCCCAGCTAAATTAAGCTTCATTAGTGAGGGAGAATTAAAATCTTTTCCAGACATCCAATCCCTAAGAACCTACGCTGCCACCAGACCACCGCTACAAGAAACACTCAAGAAAGTACTGAACACAGAAGAAAAAGAAAAAAGAACATCAGCATTCTTCACAAGAGTACAGGCAAAAGATTAAAAACACACCTGAACCAACTCCAAAACCCAAAGAAAGACAACAAATAAACAGTAACAACTCTGTAAGAACCTTATGACAGGGATCAACTCTTGCATTTCAATTATTAGCCTAAATGTGAACGGACTAAATGCACCACTGAAAAGACATAGATTGGCAAAATGGATAAAATATCATCAGGCAACAATCTATTGCCTTCAAGAGACTCACCTCACTAGAAAGGACACCCACAGACTCAAGGTAAGAGGATGGGAAACAATCTTTCAGGCGAACGGAATACAAAAGAAAGGAGGAGTAGCCATCTTAATTTCAGACAAAATATCCTTCAAACTATTAAAAATAAAAAAAGATACAGAAGGTCACTACATAATGATAAAAGGTTCAATCCATCAACAAGAAATATCTATCCTAAACATATATGCACCCAACATAGGTGCACCAACCTTCATAAAGCAACTTCTTGGAAAACTAAAGAAAGATATTGACTCAAACCACTATCATAACTGGGGACTTTAATACCCCACTTACAACCCTAGACAGATCATCAGGACAAAAAATCAGCAAGGAGATCCGGAACCTCAATGTGACCTTGGACCAAATGGACTTAATTGATACTTACAGAACACTCCATCCAAAGACCACAGAATAAACATTTTACTCATCACCACATGGAACATATTCTAAGATCGACCACATACTCGGCCATAAATCAAGTATAAGCAAATTTAAAAGGACTGAAATTCTACCAAACACCTTCTCGGACCACAGTGGAATAAAAATAAAATATTGACACCAACAAAGTCCCCCCAAAACCCACAAAGACATGGACACTAAACAGCATGATGTTAAACAACTCCTGGGTCAATGACGAAATCAAAACAGGGATCAAAAGATACCTGGAAACAAATGAAAATGAAGAAACATCTTACCAAAATCTCTGGGATGCCCTGAAAGCTGTAGTAAGAGGGGAATTTATATCCCTACAAACACACATGAAGAAAATGGAAGGAACAGAAAATTTACAATCTAACAAGCCACCTAAAGAAGCTGGAAAAGCAAGACCACAAAAACCCTAATTTCAGCAGAAGAATCCAGATCACCAAAATAAAAGCCCAAATCCAGGACATAGAAGACAAAAAGATAATTGAAAAAATCAATGAAACAAAAAGCTGGTTCTTCGAAAGAATAAACAAGATCGATGGTCCCCTAGCT
This sequence comes from Cephalopachus bancanus, assembly GCA_027257055.1. Classification (NCBI taxonomy): domain Eukaryota; kingdom Metazoa; phylum Chordata; class Mammalia; order Primates; family Tarsiidae; genus Cephalopachus; species Cephalopachus bancanus. The sequence goes on from JAPVLO010003048.1 coordinate 17,004, forward strand.
AGACTGACCAAGAAAAAACGAGAAAAAAAACAAATAAGCATAATCAGAAACACAAAAGATGAAGTCACATCTGACCCTGAAGAAATACAAAAGATCATTAGAGACTACTATGTACACTTGTATGGAAACAAACTTGAAAACCACAAGGAAATGGAGGACTTTCTGACATCACACAATCTACCTAGGTTGGAACAAGAAGAAATTGAGACCCTAAATAGACCAATTACAATCAAGGAAATCGACTACGTAGTAAGAAAACTTCCTACAAAAAAAAGCCCTAGTCCAGATGGCTTTCCAGCAGAATTCTACAAGACATTCAAGGAGGAGCTGATACCAATCCTACTGAAGGTATTCCAGGCGATAGAAAAAGATGGAACTCTCCCCAAATCATTTTATGAAGCCAACATCACACTGATACCCAAGCCAGGTAAAGATCCAACAAAGAAAGAGAACTACAGGCCAATATCTTTGATGAACATAGATGCTAAAATTCTCAACAAAATCCTAGCAAACAGGATTCAACAATACATCTCAAAAATCATTCACCATGACCAAGTAGGCTTCATTCCTGGCATGCAAGGCTGGTTCAACATTCGTAAAACCATAAATGTAATTAAATACATCAACAGATGTCAAAACAAAAACCACATGATTATATCATTAGATGCAGAAAAAGCTTTTGATAAAATCCAGCACCCCTTCTTGATAAAAACCCTTGAACATCTAGGCATACGGGGAACATACCTCAAAATAATAAAAGCCATCTACGAGAAACCTACAGCCTGCATACTCCTAAATGGACAAAAATTGGAACCAATTCCCCTGAAAACTGGAACTAGACAAGGATGCCCACTCTCTCCCCTCCTGTTCAACATAGTATTGGAAGTCCTGGCTAGAGCAATCAGAGAAGATGAGGCAATCAGAGGTATTCAAATAGGAAAAGAGGAAGTCAAGTTATCTCTCTATGCAGATGATATGATGGTGTACCTTGAAACCCCAAGAGAATCTGTTAAAGGCCTCCTTACATTGATAAAGGCCTTTGGCAAAGTCTCAGGATACAAAATAAATGTACAAAAGACAATCACATTTCTCTACACCAATAATAAACAAACAGAAACCCAAATAAAAAACACAATTCCATTCACAATAGCCACAAAAAAAATGAAATACCTTGGCATCTTCCTAACCAGAGACGTGAAAGACCTTTACAATGCAAATTACAAAACACTGCTCAAAGAAATCAAAGCTGACATGAACAAGTGGAAAAATATCCCATGCTCATGGATCGGAAGAATCAACATTGTGAAGATGTCCATCTTACCTAAGGCAATCTACAAATTCAATGCAATACCCATTAAATTACCAATAACATTCTTCTCTGACCTAGAAAAAACAACACAGGAATTCATATGGAAACACAAACGTCCAAGAATAGCCAGAACAATCCTCAGCAAAAAAAACAAAGCAGGTGGTATCACAATACCAGACTTCAAACTTTACTATAAAGCTACAATCATCAAAACAGCTTGGTATTGGTACAAGAACAGGCATATAGATCAATGGAACAGAATTGAGATTCCAGAAGCAAAACCTCAATTCCTCAACCAACTCATCTTCGACAAAGCCCCCACCACCTACCAATGGGGTGAGGAGAACCTATTCAGTAAATGGTGCTGGGAAAACTGGTTGACCACATGTAGAAGATTGAAACAGGACCCCTATCTATCCCCATGCACAAAGGTTAACTCCAAATGGATCAGAGACCTAAATGTAAAACCTCAAACCATAAGAACATTAGAAAAGGAAGGAAATACTCTCATGGAAATCGGAACGGGCATCCAATTCCTGTACAAAACCCGAAACCCACAGGACTTAAGAGAGAAGATAGACAAATGGGACCTTATTAAACTGACAAGCTTCTACAAAGCCAAAGAAACCATCAAGAGAGTAGGGAGACAGCCTACAGACTGGGAAAAAGTATTTGCCAACTCTAGGTCTGACAAAGGCTTAACATCCTGGATCTACAAGGAACTGAAACGTACTGAAAAGAAGAAAACAAGCAACCCCATTATAAAATGGGCAAAAGATATGAACAGACACTTTACAAAAGAAGACATTCGAGCAGCCAACAAACACATGAAGAAATGCTCAACCTCACTAATCATCAGGGAGATGCAAATCAAAACCACACTGAGATATCACCTAACTCCAGTCAGAATGGCAATTATCAACAACTCAAAAAATAACAGCTGCTGGAGAGGCTGTGGTGAAAAGGGAACACTTCTACACTGTTGGTGGGAGTGTAAGCTAGTGCAACCTCTGTGGAAAGCAGTGTGGCGATTCCTGAAAGCTCTAAATATTGACCTTCCTTATGACTCTGCAATCCCCCTACTGGGAATATACCCTGAAGAACACAAATCACTCTATAAAAAAGATACCTGTACACGTATGTTTATCGCAGCGTTATTCACAATAGCAAGAACCTGGAAACAACCATGCTGCCCATCAAAAGAGGACTGGATTAAAAAAATGTGGTACATATACACGATGGAATACTACGCAGCCATGAAAACGAACAAAATCATGAATTTCACAGCTACCTGGATGGAACTAGAGTCTATAATACTGAGTGACCTCTCACAGAAACAAAGATCAGAATATCACATGTTTTCACTCATATAATGGACCTTGAACATCCAATGTAATACTATAAGAAAATGACTGATGGTACTGGGAAATTATGGGGGGGGGATGGGATTAACAGTAGCTAATATCTATCTGGGACTGGGAAAACACCTCTTATCAATAGGGTGCCTGAATGAAACGTAATTGTACACCTAACCCTTAACTGTACCCTACAAAACGGTAATAAAAAATACTGATTATAAAAAAAAAAAAGATTTGACAAACATATTTTAGAGGCATCCTAGTGGATAGATGTGGAACACATTAATAATATGTTCACTATGTTCTATTTTAAATTGTCATCATACAAGTCTGATCAAAAGGAAAAAATATATAAGGAAGATGAATAATGTGAGCTAAAACAAGAATAAAAGACAAAAGAGTATTATAAATCTCCTGAGAAAAAGCAGATTTTAGAAAGTTTCTGTTTTTTTATCCAGAATTGTAAATATGCTTGCATTCTATGAAACATGAGGCTCTAAATAATATAGTAAGGATTTGGTGATGGAGAATATGGCTGTGAGACAATCAGAAATCAATTCTGCTTAAAAGTAAAATATTGTATAATAGGGTGAATGTATTTTATTTTATTTTAGTTTTTAGACTTAAAATTTCTTATTTTAACAAATATACTATAATATCCCTATAACTCTGTAGCCTAATTTCACACATAAAGTTAATTATTTAATTTTCATTAAATCAGATATGGATGAATTGAGAAAAAAAAATAAGTCAAAGCAGTTGAAAAGAGTAGTGTTAAGAAGACATTCAGGCTTAAACACTGGGCCAACTCCAAGTTCTTTTTTTTTCTTGTGCTTTCTGAGGTATAATTGACAAATAAAAATTGTGTATAGTTAAGGTGTAAAATATGATATTTTGATACACATTTGCATTGTGAAATGATTAATACAATCTAATATCCATCAGTTCACATAGTTATTTTTCCCCCCTGTGGTGAGAACACTTAAGATCTACTCTCTTAGCAAATTTTAATCTTGCAATGCAGAATTACTAACCATAGCAACCATACTAAACATTACATTCTCAGAATTTTTCTGCATAGCTAAAAAGTTGTACCCTTTGACCAACATCTCCCCATTTCCCTACTCTCAGCCCCTGGAAATCACCATTCTACCCTGGTAATCACCATTCTACTCTTTACTTTTATGAGGTCAATGTTTTTAGATTTCACATATAAGTGAAATCATGCAGTATCTGTCTTCCTGTGAATATTCTGTTGTATATATTATATTCCATATATATCTGCCACATTTTCTTTACCTGTTCATTGACAATGAGCATGTAGATTGTTTCCCTACCTTAGCTGTTATGAATCATGCTGTAATGAACATGGGAGTGCAGATAGCTCATTGAGATACTAATTTTATTTCCTTTATATACATACCCAGAAGTGAATTGCTAAATCATATGGCAGTTCTATTTTTAACTGTCTTTGAGGAAGCTCCACATTGTTTTCCATAATGGCTGTACCAATTTACATTCTTATAGGGTAAATTTTAAAATAGTATATTAGAAATAGTAAAGAATAGACTTGACAGAGAGGGAAATTGAATTGAAAATAAAAATAACAAATTTTAGAAGTTTTTCAGTTTGTAGAAAAATATGATGAAGAGTGCGAACTAAAAATAAAATAGCAATACAAATATTAAATCAAAGGTGGTGACTATGGTGGGCAAAGAACATATTTTGAACTATTGGAGAATTTCCAATTATCAAATAAGAGACACAACCAAATGTAGTAAAGAAATGTTTAAAAAATTATAGAAGACCGAACTGAACACAATCAAGATATAATATTGAAAAAGGCTTGTCAGAGGTGGGGACATTGTAACCCTTGGGCATTGCTAGTGAAGATTGGACTGGCACAGCCATTGAGAACACACCAGTGATATATTGTCACATTAAACATACAGGTCCCAGATTACCCAACATCCTTACTCCTGGATGTTTTTCCAGAGAAGTTACCACATAGTGTTCTAAGATGACAATTTTGAGGACATTAATCAAAATGTTGTTTGTGGCAGTGCAGATTGAAAGTCAATCTCAGTTCAATCATTGAGGCATGGATAAGTAAAAGGCATGGTTTGTGCACCATGTATTCAGGTCAGAAACAACAGAGTAAATGAACCCAGAGAGCAATATGTTGCTGAGTGTAAAAATGCAAGAATCAAATGAGGTCCATAGCATGATACCATTTATGCAAATTAAAAATATGTATGTACAAAACAACACTGCCAGTTTTACAAGGACACACAGAAATAAAAGACCACACATCTAACATGTTTGAATAGTTGCCAAAGGGAAGAAGAAAGATATGAAAAACTGTAGGGGATATGAAAATAAAAGGGAATAAATAAATATAGAATGCAAGAGAAGGGTCCTGCCAGACAAACAGTAAAGGTCTGTTGGGAAATGAGGAATATTAATAGCACTATACCTGAATTCCACTAACAAAAATAAAAAACCCATCAGATAGCAGAAATATAATGAAAAGGCCAGCTCAGATATAACCCGATACAATATTTGAACTTCAAAGATAAAGAATACCTCAACTGTCAAGCAGGAGGAGGAAATATACCTCTCACAAAGTAAAATTAAGACTGACTTTGGATAAAGTACCAAAAAACAATGAAGGATAGCCTTAGTCATCTGTCATAGCTTTCTTGTATGACAAAATGTTTTCAGATTTACCTTACATTCCCTGCCCAAGATATGGAATCAAACATTTCTCTAAAGATCTCTGGTTCTTTTTTGTGAGAAGAGAGACTACTAGATGTCAGAGGTGCCCAGTGCTCCTGAGTTAGTCATTATTTCTAGGACTGTTCAGTGGGCAGGGCTAGGGCTTACGTATTTTTAAAGATAAATATATCATAAGTTTATATACGATTCATATTTTTGTCTGACCTCATCAGTCTCACATTCACGTCTTCTTTCAGCCAAGTCCAGAATTTCAGTTCTCAATGACATTGATGTAATTTCTCATTTAATTAATTTCTCATGTAAGTAATTTCTCAATTAATTGTTATATTGGAATAACAATACCAACATTATCACCTGCAATGCTATTACTAAAAACAGGTAAAGACTTTTGGGGGGCTTGCTTTTTGTTCTTAGGATCTATGCCATTAGGGGTGTAAAGTCAAATTACTACATTTTGAAGTCATTTGGAATATTCCCTTTGTGGTGAGGTTAGGTTATTGATTGTGTACCCAGATACATCAGCTTAAATTTACTTTTGGAGTATAAGGATTGTATTTTTCTTTATTTAATTTTGTTTTATAATTATGTAAAGAACAAACATGGCTTCAAAGACAGATCTATAACACAAGGTCTATTAAAGGAAGTTTATTTTCTTTTTTCTTTATTATTATTATTTTTTTAGAAATGTATCATTTTATTACAAAGAGTCTCACAAAAATGAAATAGTGTCTCAAAAAGGAAACTAGACTACCAACCTCCACTTGCAGAATTGGGGGAAGACAGGGCAGGCAGTGTGAGTTTCTCGGCTCACTTGAGGGCAGTGGGAAGGTATGAGAACAGAACCAGTCTAAAAATGACTGATGTTACTACCTTAGGAACCTGAAAAGAACCAGGGTCCTTGAAGACCCAACCACCCCTTCCAGAATGCTCAGTAAAAAGGGCACCTTTTCACAACTATTAAACAGGCACTTGGCGTTTCAGGATTTTGTCTTACAGTTGCATAAAAGTGTATCCCACCCAGCCCTGGTACCCTTTATGGTTCAGAATTATGAACTAGGGAATAAGGGGTGGCAAGGGTGTTACCAGAAGAGTCCATCTAGCATAGCATCCCTGGGCTCAGGATCCTGGTTTCTGTCGAGTCTCTGGGGATATTTATATTTAATAAATTTTAATATAAATACACAGAAATAGAAAACATAAAATCTGAGGGGTTGGAGAAGAAAGGTAGGGACTTGGCAAGAAGCCAGAGCTGGAGAGGTCTGCTCAGGCCAACTTGACCTCCTCCTTGACCCGTTTGGCTTCTGGCTTCTCCTCCTTGATTTTTTCCTCTTCTGTGACTTCTTTCTTCTCCTCTGGATCTTTTTCTTTTTCATCCTCTATTTTGACTCTCTTGGTTTTTTGAAGTTGGAAGAGTTCTTGCGGCCACCCTCTCCCTCCTCATCTGAGTCGGAGAGCTCTTCCTCACAGGCAATTCATTTGTCAGAGAAACAGATTGAGATATGCTTGTCAGGGTCTTCTTCGTCCTCGTCACCACTCTCCTCAGGGATGGCATCCTCAGGAATCGCCTGCATTTGGACCCCGGGTGCATGGGGCAGCATTCTCAGGTTCTCAAACAGTCAGTGTTTGATCTTCTCCAAGTACTCATTAATGTTCTGGTTGGTCATATTGGATGGACTGGTGTGGAGTTTGAAATCTGCTCCAAAGTATTCGAAGTAGTCGTTATACGGAAGCTCATTAGGGATCTCTGAATCCAGGACCACAGCTGTTTCATACGTCCAGCATCAGGCGACATTACGAATGTTGTAACCACCTCCTCCCAGCATCAGCATGGGCAGGTTGAAATTCTTGACAAATTCCACACACTTGGCATGCCCTTTGATGGTCAGATTGAAGCAACCTAACCGATTCCCAGACAGGGAGTCTGAGCCGCACTGTAAGACCACTGCACTAGGCTGAAACATCTCCATTACTTTGGACATGACCGGCTTGAAAATGGTTTCATAGGACTCGTCATCAATTTCATCTCGGAGTGGGTAGTTAGCAGCATAATGCTTGCCTTTGCCAGCCCCAATATCCTGTAGGTCCCCAGTTCCTGGGAAGTACTCTCCATATTTATGAAAGGACACAGTCATGACTCGGTCTGTGGTATAGAAGGCCTCTTCCATGCCATCGCCATGGTGAATATCAATGTCAATATACAGCACCCTCTGGTGATACTTCAGCAGTTCCTGGATGGGCAAGACGATATCATTGACGTAACAGAAGACGGATGCCTCGGACTTCTTAGTATGGTGCAGGCCCCCAGCACAGTTCACAGAGATGTCCGTCTGCTGCTTATTAAGTTTCACAGCACTTGCCACACAGCCACCAGTAGACAACTGGCAGAACTCAAACAGGCCATCAAATACTGGACAGTCCTCACCAACGTTGAATCTCTGCATCTGCTTGCTGTACTCCGACATGTTATCTGGACGGATGGAGCGTAAGAATTTAATGTAGTCATCGCTGTGGTACTTGGTTATCTCCTCAGCATTGGCTTTGTGAGGGCGATAGACTTCTATTTTTCTGTAGAGACCGTAGTTGAGTAATAAATTGTGAGTCATGCGGATTCGGTGAGGCTTCATTGGGTGGCCTTGTCCATAGTAGTAATTTCCAATATCCCCGTCGTAGTAATAACAGACTTTCCTCTTGGTGCCCTGCGTCTGTGCCATCTTGCTCGCCGCTGTCCCTCGTGTCAGTTGGTCCGTCCGCCCTCCAGGAAGTTTATTTTCAATTCTTGATTCTTTCAACATTTTTTCTCTCTTTCCTAATTTAACCATTTAAATGTTAATATTCATTCTATTTTTAACATATGTATGTTAATTTAATACATTTAACATCTGACATATAATACTATGCAATAATGTGTGACCATAAATGTATAAAACGTTAAATTATTGTGTGGTAATATTAGCATATGTCAATTTAACATATAACATGTAATATATAAATGTTAATTATCACAATTTAATACAGCATAACAGTGGTTCCCAATCTTTTTGTGATCAGGGACTGGTTTTGTGGAAGACAATATTTCCGTAGAATGGGGTGGGTAGGATAGTTTCTAGATGATTCAAGTGCATGACATTTATTGTGCACTTTACTTCTATTATTATTACATTGTAATATATAATGAAATAATTATACAACTCACCATGAAAAAAAAAGAGGAATAGATGGAAGTGATAAAACAGTGGGGGGGCACACATGGATGAAAATAAGTGTTGGACTCTGATTTAAAGCCTGCCACCAGATGCAACTGTACAATTGAAGTATACCAACTCACTTGGCACTCATGGATAGGGTTTTGCTATGCTTCTGCAAGCAATTTATTTACTATGGTCTCTACAGTCAAACCTCACTGCTAACGTTGTTCTGTATTTGCAGCCACTCCCCAGTGCTAGCATCACTGCCTCAGCACCCCCTCAGTTGGTCTACCATTAGGTACTAATAAGGAGTACATAACCTTGATCTCTGGCATGCACAGTTCATGCTAGGGTTTGCACTACTATGAGAATCTAATGCCACCACTGATCTGACGAAGACAGAGCTC
>JAPVLO010003049.1:0-45360 GCA_027257055.1 Cephalopachus bancanus
AAAATTAACCTGATGGTCACATGCATCTGTAGTCCCAGCTACTTTGGAAGGCTGAGATGGAGGGATCACCTGAGCCCCGTAGGTTGAGGTTGTGGAAGCATCCAATTCCTGAACAAAACCCGAAACCCACAGGCCATAAGAGATAAGATAGACAAGTGGGACCTCATTAAACTGACAAGCTTCTGCAAAGCCAAAGAAACCATCAAGAGAGCAGGGAGACAGCCTACAGACTGGGAAAAAATATTTGCCAACTCCAGGTCTGACAAAGGCTTAACATCTTGAATCTACAAGGAACTCAAATGTGCTGAAAAGAAAAAACCAAACAACCCCATTATAAAATGGGCAAAAGATATGAACAGACACTTCTCAAAGGAAGACATCCGAGCAGCCAACAGACACATGAAGAAATGTTCAACCTCACTAATCATCAGGGAGATGCAAATCAAAGCCACACTGAGATACCACCTAACTCCAGTCAGAATGGCAATTATCAACAACTCAAAAAATAACAGTTGCTGGAGAGGGTGTGGCGAAAAGGCAACACTTCTACACTGTTGGTGGGAGTGCAAACTAGTGCAACCTCTGTGGAAAACAGTATGGAGATTCCTAAAAGCTCTAAATATCGACCTCCCATATGACCCCGCAATCTCCCTACTGGGAATATACCCTGAAGAACTCAAATCACTCTATCAAAAAGATACCTGCAGACGTATGTTTTTCGCACCATTGTTCACAATAGCAAGAACCTGGAAGCAACCATGCTGTCCATAAAAAGAGGACTGGATTAAGAAAATGTGGTATATATATACACGATGGAATACTATGCAGCCATAAAAAAGAACAAAACCATGAATTTCTCAGCAACCTGGATGGAACTAGAGTCTATAATACTGAGTGACCTCTCACAGAAACAAAGATCTGAGTATCACATGTTCTCACTCATATAGTGGACCTTGAACATCCAACGTAATACTATAAGAAAATGACTGACAGTGGTGGGAAACTATGGGGGGAGGGGAAGGGAGATGGGATTAATGGTAGTAAATATCTGTCTGGGGATGGGGATACACCTCTTATCAACAAGGATGCCTGAATGAAGCATATTTGTATACCTAACCCTTAACTGTACCCCACAATATCATAATAAAAAATATTGATAAAAAAAGACATAATCTGAACTTTTAAAGTTTGTAAACCATGAGAAAATTTTTGCAACCTTCCAGATAGAAAGAATAAGTCACTTACAAAGAGTAAGAATCATTTATGTCTAACTTCTTACCTGTTAAAAAGGAAAGGATTAATACTCAAGACTACTGAGAAAAAAGGATGATAACTTGGTAATTCTTTAGTCAGAACAGATATCTATCTCCTGGCAGAGAGAAAGATATTTGTTAATAGTTAAAGAATCAAAGAATTTATTACCCACATTCATCATTTGAGAATAATAGTTTTTAAAAAACCATGATAATTAAGGCACAGATTTACCAGAGCTGAGAATTCAAGATAAAAAAAATAAAGAGGAAGAAGAGATTAGTAATAACACCAAGAGTAATATATAGCTAAATCTAAGAGAATAATAATATATTATCTGTTAGGAATATGATACGTTTGCCGGCTCGGTGGCTCAGTCTGTAATCCCATGATTTGGGAGGCTGAGGTGAGTGGATTGCCTGAGCCCACGGGTTCGAGACCCGCCTGGGCAACTTGGTGAGACCTCATAAATCAAAAATTAGCTGGGTGTGGTAGTGCACAACTGTAGTTCCAGCTACTTGGAAGGCTGAGGTGGAAGGATCTCCGGAGCCCAGCAGGTCGAGACTGCGGTGGCTGGGAGCAGCCACTGCACTCCAGTCTGGGTGCAGAATGAGACTCCAGCTCAAAAAAAAAAAAAAAAAAAAAAAAAAAGGGAATATGATACGTTTCTAACAAAAATCTTTAAATAGAAGGAATATTCTATAAGGACAATTATACAACTTGTGAAGAACTGAAATATTAAACTGCTTTAGTAAAATCTAGGAGTAGGATTAGGAGCTGAAAAGGAAATATCTGAATATCCCAGCAGAATAGGGAGACATGACGTAAAGAAAGAGGAGTCTAAAACACTAAATTATCAGATTGAGAGGTGTGGGGGAAAATGGATTGTCACAGAACAAATACTCTGTATAATTGGGGGGGATTACTTAACTCTTCTAGCCTTGACTGCGGTAGTTATTCAGCAACATTTATCAAGCAAATGTGAGGAAGAACTCCTCCCCAAAATGGAATTATCTTTTGGAGGACAGACCCCCTCTAGTACAGGCTTCCCCCACTAGGTAAGTGTTACAGGAACTCATTAGCATCAGTGTCCCAGCTAGCATTGCTGTTCAGCTTAAGTGAATTTTTTGGAAATTCTTTCAGTGTATTTACCCATTTCATGATGGATGATTTACAAGTGCACCTACCCACACCATGCTGAGTGTTAAGCAGTTTTTGATACAAAATGGCATGAACCCTACGTCCCACCCTCCCTATTCATGTTTTTTGTTTCCTTGATGAAAAATGTCCTCAAATAGAAACATCTTGCCAATGTGGGAGATGAAACAAAAAAATGGTAGATTCAATGTCAACTCTATCAAAATTCCAATGACTTTTTTTTACAGAAATAGAAAAAATTCAAAATTTCTGAAATTTATATGCAAACTTAAAAGAGTCCAAATAGCCAAATCCATCTTGAGGGAAAAAAAAGACAAAGCTAGAAGCATACTACCTGATTTTAAAATCTACAATAATCAAAAGACATCGTACTGACATAAATATAGACATATAGGCCAGTGGGACAGAATAGAGAACTGAGAAATAAATCCATGCATTTACAATCGATTGATTTTTGACAAAGGTGCCAAGGACAGACAATGAATAAAGGACAGGCTCTTCAATAGCTGGTGTTAAGAAAGTTGGATATCGCTACGCAGAAGAATGAAACTAAACCCACACTTCTCATCCTATTCAAAAATCAACTTAAAAACTACTAGAAGAAAACATAGGGGAAGAACTTCATGACACTGGTCTAGCCAATGATTTTTTGCATGTGACCCCAAAAACACAGGCACAAAAAAGCAAAAATAGACAAAGGGGATTACATCAAACTAAAAAGCTTCTGCAAAGCCAAAGAACAAATCCACAGAACAAAGAGATAACATACAGAATGGGAGAAGCTATTTGGAAATCATGCATCTGATAAATCAAAATATCAAAAATATATAATATCAAAAATATATAAGAAACTCAAAACAATTCAATAGAGAAAACAAATAATTCAATTAAAAAATGGACCAAAGGCCTGAATAGATATTTCTCTAAAGAAGGCACACAAATTGGCAACTGATAAATGAAAAAATGCTCAATATCACTAATCTTCAGAAAAGTGCAAATTAAAACCACAAGGACAGCCTGTAATCCTGTGCTTGGGGAGGCTGAGATGAGTGGATTGCCTGAGCCCGCGGGTTCGAGACCCGCCTGGGCAACTTGGTGAGACCTTATCTCTACAATTAAAAAAAAAAATTAGCTGGGTGTGGTAGCACGCGCCTGTAGTTCCAGCTACTTGGAAGGCTGAGGTGGAAGGCTGGCCGGAGCCCAGTAGGTTGAGGCTGCAGTGGCTACTGCACTCCAGTCTGGGTGACAGAGTGAGACTCCAACTCAAAAAACAAAAAAACCCCAAAAAACACAAGGAGGTATCACCTCACACCTGTTAGAATGGTTATTATCAGAAAGGCAAAAGAGAATTAATGTTGAAAAGAATGTGGTGAGAAAAAAACCGTTGTACACTGTTGTTGGAAATGTAAGTTAATACAGCCACTATAGAGAACAGTATGGACATTCCTCACAGAGAAAAAAAATTAAAAAATTAAAAAGTATATCTATGCTCCAAAGAGTTTCATTTTCACATTTTGTTTTATGAGAATATTTTAAAATAAAATTAGAAAAATCTAATATCTGGTTCTGTCTTAAAATGGAATATGCCAATATAAAAAACTAAATGTGAACATTATTCTTTTTTTTTAAATCAATATTTTTTATTTTGATATTGTGGGGTACAGTTGAGGGTTAGGTATACAAATATGCTTCGTTCAGGCACCCTTGTTGATAAGGGGTGTCTCCCCAGGCAGATACTGACTACCTAATCCCACCTCCTTTCCCCGCACCCCCCCATAGTTTCCCACCACTGTCAGTGCCTTTCTTATAGTATTAGGATGGATGTTCAAGGTCCACTATATGTGTGAGAACATGTGATATTCAGATCTTTGTTTCTGTGAGAGATCACTCAGTATTATAGTTCCATCCAGGTTGCCGCGAAATTCATGATTTTGTTCTCTTTTATGGCTGTGTAGTATTCCATCGTGCATATGTACCACATTTTTAAAATCAGGTCCTCTTTTGATGGACAGCAAGGTTGGTTCCAGGTTCTTGCTATTGTGAACAATGGTGCGATAAACATACGTCTGCAGGTATCTTTTTGACAGAGTGATTTGAGTTCTTCAGGGTATATTCCCAGTAGGGAGATTGTGGGGTCATATGGGAGGTCAATATTCAGAGCTTTTAGGAATTGCCACACTGTTTTCCACAGAGGTTGCAGTAGTTTGCACTCCCACCAACAGTGTGTATGTGGTGAACATTATTCTTAAAATCATAGTGCATGCCATTTGTTTTTCTGCTCTCAGTTCCATTCTCCAACTTTTTCTCCTTTTCTGTATCAGAGGAAACTACATTTCCCAGAACCACTTGCCCACTGGCTTTCAACTAATGCCAACCAATAGGAAGGACCACGTGATTGGAAGACAATGGAATAAGGAATCAGGATATTCCACTCCATATTCTTTCCCTACAACTCTCTCCCTCTGCTGGCACCCCCAGCCTTTCCCACTGAACAACCATTCAAGGCATGAACAAGGGTTCCTTGAATAGGCCTTGTGTACTTCCAGTTTTTCCCAAATAGCCCTGGTTTCTGAGATTCAGAAATATGGCTTTCTTGCTTTATTCTTCCAGCTTAGTAATAATAGCAACTTCCTGTTGTTGTAGATTTCTGGATTGGCATATAATCTTTGTTTTGTTTTTTACCTCCACTTGGAACTATGTAAACATTTTCTGCATTAAATTCTCCCTGTTCAAAATCCAAGAGTGGATTCTGTTTTCCTGACTTGATTTCAATACATCAGCATTGCCAAAGATAAACAAAAAGACCCAACTTTCATTGCCATTATTAGTGCCTGTACAAACAACAAACATCAAAAATAGGGGCAATAAAACATACAAATGTTTACTTGGGAATTTTACTCAATTCAGGGAAGGAGCCAACTTTCCCAGACCCTTTTATTACATGTACTTACACCTTCATCAGTGTGAAGGTCATTAATTTATTTTTTCAACTATTTAGTCATTTAATAAAATATTTTATGAGAAACCATCTTGTCCATTAATAATTATAATTCTTGAGGATATATCAATGAATAAAACAATGTTGCCACTCTCAGCAACTTTGGAAGTGGTACCGCTTTTAGCAACTTTGAAAGTGGATCTTTCTAAAGTGTTATCAAAATATGAAGTAATGTAATTCTTATTTGGTTGTACAATTAAGTTAAACTACCAATAGCTATTACACTACTGAAGTTTAGTAAAAATAATGTATTTTATAGTTGGTATTTAAAATTCAGCATGACCTTTCCTTTTTAAAGTAGATAGCTAAAATTGTTCCTTTTTCATTAAGTTCTTTTCTGTTATAGTATATTTCACTTCACACCTAGAAAGTTGTTTACTAAAAGTACAAAGTTAAATTTCCATGTTTGTTGGCAAAGGAGTTTTGTTTACTCAAAAGAATGCCAAGCTTTTTATGTCATAACCCATGCACAAAAGCATTCTTGTCCCTTTAATATAATGATCTCTTGTCTATTAGTCTAATTAGATAGCATTAGATCTCAACATCAGATACTCATGTAATTTTAAATTGCTAGAGAGGCAGGGCTCAGTGGCCCCCACTTGTAATCCCAGCATTTTGGCAGGTCAAGGTGAGAGGATTGCTTGAGGCCAAAGTTCGAGACCAACCTGGGCAACATAGCGATACCTTGTCTCTCCAAAGTAAATAAAAATTTAAAAATTCACCATACGTGGTGGTGCACACCTATAGTCCCGGCTATTTGAGAGACTGAGGCCAAAGGATTGCTGGAACCCAAGAGGCTGAGGCTGTGAGGAGCCAGGATCATGCCTATACTCCAGCCTGGGCCACAGAGTGAGACCCTGACTCGAAAAATAAAATAAAATAATAAAAAATAAAATTGTCAGAGAAAATGGAATATAATTGTACATTATTATTAGAAAATTGATTTATATTCTTTTTAAATTTTCTTGTGTATTCTTTTTTAATGTGGTGTATTTCATAGTACCATTAATCATACACACTTCTTCATTCAGTTGGATTTTTTTTTTTTTGAGTTGGAGTCTCACTCTGTCGCCCAGACTGGAGTGCAGTGGCCGCTCCCGGCCACCGCAGCCTCGACCTGCTGGGCTCTGGTGATCCTTCCGTCTCAGCCTTCCAAGTAGCTGGAACTACAGGTGCGCGCTACCATGCCCGGCTCATTTTGATTTATTGTAGAGATGAGGTCTTGCCAAGTTGCCCAGGCGGCTCTCAAACCCACGGGCTCAGGCAATCCACTCACCTCAGCCTCCCAAAGGCGTGGGATTACAGGCTGACCACTGAGCTTGGCTACTCAGTTGGATTTTAAACCAAGTTACAGTTTTTAGCTTTGAATATAACCTATTTGTTTATTTGTGTATGACATTGTTATTATGGGTTTTTCTCCACTATACATTTACTTTTATTTTTTTGTTCCCCATGTGCAAATTTTAAGAGAAAAAGAGTATGATAGCTCAGAAACAATAAGATATTTGACAAGATATGCATTCTGTTTTAATACCCTAGTGATATAAAGAAATTATTTGATGTGAGAATGCTTTAAATTGCCTCTAAGTTTTCAAATTTCATTATATGCAATTTGATGAGGGAAATCCCAAAATAATAAATAAATTGTTCTTTAAGACATAGCTATCTAGTTCAGAAAATATTTTAGGAGTAATTATCCAGTTTATTTTTGTTCACTTATGTTATTTTTATGCAGTCAATATATATTTTACTTCTACTTTAGTATTACCATACTAGTTGTTGCTATGGGATACAAAAGTAAATCAGATAAAATTACTGTCCTTAAGAATCACATCATCAGGGGAGGACTAGACATTAAAAGGATGCATGGATAAAATGGTATATAAAAGGCAAAGTGTTAACACCAACAGGTTGAGGCAGTATGCATGGGGACCGTGAGAAGATAAAGTATATCTCATCATTAAAACCTCCATGGATCATCTCTACAAAAAAAAATATTAACTGGGCATGGCAGCATATGCCTGTAGTCCCAGCTACTCAGGAAGCTGAGGCAGAGGATTGCCTGAACCCAGGAGACAGAGGCTGCAGTGAACCATGATTGAGCCACTTCATCTAACCTGGGTGACAGAGTAAGATATCTACCCAAAAAAACAAAAACAAAATCCCAAAACTAAAAACCCTCCATGGAAAAATAACTGTGATTTTTGTACTGGGCCTTGACTTTTACCAGAGAAGGCCTAAATATGTGAAGTAGGCAAACAGCATGATATACCAGGGTCATGCAAGCAGTTTGCTATTGCTAGACCAAAATGGATGGGAGGATGCTAAGGGAGGTGAAGTTCAAGGAGAAGCGTCCTTGGATTCTTATGGCATCATTACTGTCTTTTTGAGTTAGGATTCTTTTGTATTCAAAAAACAGAATTTCTAAACAAAAAGGCTGTATAGTTAAGAAGACTTTATTTCATCATGTAACTGAAATACCCAGGACTGTCAGAAAAAGAATCTGATGCTAGATGCAGATGATAACACTTATTAAAGACAGTATTTGAGCAATCATGCAAAATTGCTGGAGATTCAGGCTTATGTACAAAGGAATTTAAAGGAATTGGCTTACCCTTCGCTTGCTTATAGGGAGAAGAGACAATGAGGACACCATTGCCTACATTGTAGGACTGAAGATGAAGAGGGCACCATTGCCTCAGCAAGAGCACAGTCACTGGTGTGGATGCCAGGGAGACCGGGCCAGTCATCTCTCTGAACAGCCACTAGTCTAATTTCTTCTGTCATCTTCTGCTGTCTTTATATTTGTTGAGGTTATAAGCATAAAATTTAACTTCTAAAACAGAGTGTTCATTAAAGTGATCATTTTCACAGCATGTCAAATCTAGTGTTCTTTGGGATTAATTCATTTCCCAAGAAAATTTGGAATGTCATTACCTTTTATATCACTCAGGGGAAAACTGAATAAGAATGCATAAAATTAGTAAGATTTTTATTGAGATCAACTAACTAGCTTCTTCATTTGTTACGATTGTTTTTAAATCCCAAAGGACTTGTCTATATTACACATTTTATGACTGACATTTAAAGTCTGTAAGTTTGCTAAAGAATTTAATGTGCAAAAGTTTTGTCTACTTAATTAAGTTATAATCACTCTAGTAGATAGGCTATATTCTTATTACTTCCTACCCACAGCTTCTACTACAAAGCTAATTATTTATTCAATTATTTATTTATCAAGTATATAGAGAATATATGTTGTGAGTCAGACAATGTTCTCATTGTTAGAGCTACAAAGATATATGTTTTCTATTACCATAATTTCAGAATACCTGTTTAACATGATTGCTTATTTCACATTCATACTGAAGGAAGAATTGTATTACGACAAATTTACTACAATGAAATCAAAGAAATAATACAGTTAGGGTATGAAAAAACAGATCACAGAGAAAGAAATGTTATTCTATGATACATGAGGAAATTCTTGGGACAGTGTCACAGACAAGATGATTGCTTAGACCAAACCATGTAATATCAATTAGAGTTTACTTAAGAGGAGGAAAAATAACGCTTTAGTATCTGTCTATCTATCTATCTATCTTTTATCTAAATGTCAATCAACCTATCTATATCTCTACCTATCTATGTATTTTGTGTGAGTTTGTTGATTAAGTTTTATTTCAGGTTCTTTTTACCTATGAAAAATATTTTTTTCTTTATGTTTGAAAGATAATTTTTCTTTTTTTTTAAACATTTTTTATTATAAAATTGTGGGGTACAATTAAGGGTTAGGTATACAAATGTGCATCGTTCAGGCACCCTTGTTAATAAGGGGTGTCTCCCCATCCCCAGACAGATATTAACTACTGTTAGTCCCAATTCCCTTCTCCTCCTACCCCCCCATAGTTTTCCACCACTGTCAGTCTTTTTTTTTATAGTATTGTGGTAGATGTTCAAGGTCCACTATATGAGTGAGAACATGTGATACTCACATCTTTGTTTCTGTGAGGTCACTCAGTATTATAGACTCTAGTTCCATCCAGGTTGCTGCAAAATTCATGATTTTGTTATTTTTTATGACTGCGTAGTATTCCATCATGTATATGTACCACATTTTAAAAATCCAATCCTCTTTTGATGGACAGCATGGTTGGTTCCAGGTTCTTGCTATTGTGAACAATGTTGCAATAAACATTCGTGTGCAGGTACCTTTTTGATAGACTGGAGTTCTTCAGAGTATATTCCCAGTAGGGGGATTGCAGGGTCATATGAGAACGTGCTGAAAGGAAAAAACAAACAACCCCATTATAAAAGATATGAACAGATGCTTCTCAAAGGAAGACATCGGAGTAGCTAACAGACACATGAAGAAATGTTCAACCTCACTAATCATCAGGGAGATGCAAATCAAAGCCACACTGAGACACCACCTAACTCAAGTCAGAATGGCAATTATCAATAACTCAAAAAATAACAGTTGCTGGAGAGGGTGTGGGGAAAAGGGAACACTTCTACACTGTTGGTGGGAGTGCAAACTAGTGCAACCTAGTGCAACCTCTGTGGAAAGCAGTGTGGCAATTCCTGAAAGATAATTTTTCTGGTGTAGAATTCTAGGTTCAGATGATTTTCTTTCAGCACTGTTAAGATGTTATTCCATTATATTCTAGTTTCTATAATTTTGTTAAGAAATCATGTATAGGTTTTTTTGTTGTTCTTTTAAATATAATGTGCCTTCCCCAATCCCCTTAATACATTTAAAATTTATCTTTGGTATTTTGTTTTCATCTGTTTTAATATAATTATTTAAATGTGGTTTTTTTGTATTCTAAATGAGCTCAGTAGCCTCTTGAATCAGTTTTGGAACATTGTCACCCGATATCAAATACTGCATTTTATATGCTCTCCTAAAGTCACAGTGCTAGCAAGTTGGAGTTACAATTTGATTACAAAAAAGAAAATATGACAATTTTAGCTATATTTTTAATTTCTATGCCAAAAATACAAAATGACCTTCTCTATGTCTACATTTATTCAGAAAGCTCAATTTTGCAAGAATTTCCTCAAATATTTTCTATAAATTGTGTTTTAAGTTATCTTTAAGCAAAACAAGGAGTTCAAAGACACAATCTAAACTGCTGACTTGTCATTTGATTTTATTTAAATTGCATTTTTTCCCCAAAAATACAAAAGGTCTTCTAAGTGTTTGTGTGTGTGTGTTTGTGTGTGTGTGTGTCTGTGTGTGTGTGTCTGTGTGTGAATACGTGTGTGTGTTCAATTTTTCCACTGCTGGAAACGTTTTAGAACTGGAGTTTCCTATTCAAGTCATATTTCCTGAATTTGATGTTAGCATCTTTTTACCTATATAAGAGGATTTTACATATTGTATTTGATACTTTTTTATTACTCCTAATGACTTTTATTTTAATGAATTTTTTTATTTCCTAAGAGGATGTTTCTAATAACATACCTTCTTAGTATTTGATTCAGAGGCTTCTAACAAATTTAGTGTTTCTATCATATACTATTTAAGAAAAGTTATTTATTTATTTACTTTTATTATTATTATTTTTTTAACTTGTCACTGACTTGAAACTCAAGAAATATTATTTTAAATTTAAAAATAAGAAAAAGATTTTTATTTTCACTACATTAAAAAACATCACAAAATAATATTAATAAATAATGATTATTAGTCCCAAGACACATTAAGACCAAGAAGAAAATAAGCAATTATTTTTAGAGTATTATTTAAATTAACAAAGCATTATACTAATTGTCTCTGTATGTGCTATGTATTACTATGTCTAGGAAAATAATAATGGTCCAAATATTTCCAAATTTCTTGTTTCCTCTAAGTAATAGTATCATTTTTCTTAAGCACCTTATTTTTTTTGTATATTCAGCTTCACATTTCTTAATAAGAGATTGATTAATTTAACATGAAAATGATTTGTCAAACTTTAAAATAATTTTTTTTGACTTTCAGTTTTTAATTTTGATTAAGATGACTGGACAGGCATCTACTTTCTAGGACATCTTACGTATCACTAAACAAGTGAAAGGCTACTTATATATGAAAAGATAAGAAGAAAAGGTCATGATTGTCTAACAGGGAACATGAATCCCCAAATAAGTTATCTTACAAAAATATCACACTTTCTTTTCTACATTTCTACTACTAGTAAAAATGGAGGAAAAATTTATATTAAAAATCTATAGACTGTTATACCAAGTTAAGTCCTTCAAATAAATATTTTACACAATTTTAAGTTTTAAAAAATAGGTGAAATATTTACCTTATATTTTTTATCCACTAAGAGACCATTTATCAAAATGACATTCAACTTAACTGTAGCTCCCACACTCGAAAGAGTGACATGCATGTAGCTGAGGCTGGAAAAGCACATGTGCATATTATGAACATGTGAAATGGCTAACGCTACTGCACATACTTTCTGTTAGCAGTTTTACCCTGTAAAAAATCCTCTAGCATATCTTGAATCAAACTGCAAGAAAAGAACAAAAAAATACTTGCCTATTATCGAAACTTGCTAGGCACTTTTATTTTTATTTTTTTAAACATACTTTTTGTTTTAAAATTGTGGGGTACAGTTAAGGGCTAGGTATACTGATATGCATTGTTCAGGCACCCTTGTTGATAAGGGGTGTCCCCCTATCCCCAGACAGATATTGACTACCATTAATCCCACCTTCCTTCCCCTCCCTGCCCCCCCCATAGTTTCCAGTCACTGTCAATTCTTTTCTTATAGCATTACAATAGATGCTCAAGGTCCACTTTTGAATGAGAACATGTGATACTCAGATCTTTGTTTGTGTGAGAGATCACTCAGTATTATAAACTCTAGTTCCCTACAGGTTGCTGCGAAGTTCATGATTTTGTTCTTTTTTATGACTGTGTAGTATTCCATCATGTATATATACCACATTTTTGAAATCTAGTCCTCTTTTGATGGACAGCATGGTGGGTTCCAGGTTCTTGCTGTTGTGAACAATGCTGCGATAAACATACGTGTGCATGTATCTTTATTATAGAGTGATTTGAGTTCTTCAGGGTATATTCCCAGTAGGGGGATTGTGGGGTCATATGGGAGGTCATTATTTAGAGCTTTTAGGAATCGTCACACTGCTTTCCACAGAGGCTGCACTAGTTTACATTCCCACCAACAGTGTAGAAATGTTCCCTTTTCACCACATCCTCTCCAGCATCTGTTATTTTTTGAGTTATTGATAATGACCATTCTGACTGGAGTTAGGTGGTATCTCAGTGTAGTTTTAATTTGCACCTCCTTCATGATTAGTGAGGTTGAACATTTCTTCATTTGTCTGTTGGCCACTTGGGTGTCTTCTTTTGAGAAGTGTCTGTTCATATCTTTTGCCCACTTTGTAATGGGTTTTTTTTTCTTTTCAGCACGTTTGAGTTCCTTGTAGATCCAAGATGTTAAGCCTTTGTCAGACCTGGAGTTGGAAAATACTTTTTCCCAGTCTGTGGGCTGTCTCCCTGTTCTCTTGATGGTTTCCGTGGCCTTGCAGAAGCTTGTCAGTTTAATGTGGTCCTACTTGTCTATCTTCTCTCCTATGGCCCATGTGTTTTGGGTTTTGCTCAGGAATTGGATGCCAGTTCCAATTTCCATAAGGGTGTGTCCTACATTTTCTAAGGTTCTTATGGTTTGAAATTTTACATTTAGTTCTCTGATCCATTTAGAGTTAATTTTTGTGTGTGGAGATAGATATGGAGTCTTGTTTCTATCTTCTACATGTGGTCAGTCAGTTTTCCCAGAACCATTTACTGAATAGGTTCTCCTAACATTACACTGATACCCAAACCGGGTAAAGATCCTACAAAGAAAGAGAACTACAGGCCAATATCCCTTATGAACATAGATGCAAAAATTCTCAATAAGATTCTAGCAAATTGGATCCAAAAACATATCTCAAAAATCATCGACTGTGACCAAGCAGGCTTCATCCCCAGGATGCAGGGCTGGTTCAACATTCACAAGACCATAATTGTAATTAAATACATCAGCAGATGTAAGAACAAGAACCACATGATTATCTCATTAGATGCAGAAAAAGCTTTTGATAAAATCCAGCATCGCTCTTGATAAAAACCCTCAAACACCTAGGTATAGAAGGAACATACCTCAAAATAGTAAGTGCCATCTATGACAAACCCACAGCTAACATGCTGCTAAATGGACTGAAACTAGAAACATTTCCCCTGAAAACTGGAAGAAGACAAGGCTGCCCACTCTCACCCCTCTTGTTCAATATTGTGTTGGAAGTCTTAGCTCAGGCAATTAGACAAGAGAAGGAAATCAGGGATATCCAAATAGAAAAAGAGAAAGTAAAGTTATCCTTCTTTGCTGATGATATGATCCTATACCTTGATAATCCAAGAGAATCTGTCAAAAATCTGCTTGCACTGATAAAGGACTTTAGCAAAGTCTCAGCATACAAAAGAAATGTGCAAAAGACAATTGCATTCCTATACACCAACAATAAGCAGGTAAAGACCCAAATAAAAAGTACAATACTATTCACAATAGCCACACAAAAAAATGAAATACCTCAGCATCTTCCTAACCAGAGAAGTGAAAGAACTTTACAATGAGAATTACAAAACCCTGCTCAAAGAAATCCAAGAAGACACAAACAATTGGAAAAATATTCCATGCTCATGGATAGGAAGAATCAATACTGTTAAGATGTCCATCCTACCAAAGGCAATCTACAGATTCAGTGCAATACCCATTAAGTTACCAGCATCATTCTTCTCAGACCTAGAAATGACAACACAGAAATGTATATGGAAACATAAACAACCACGAGTAGCCAAAATAATCCTTAGCAAAAGAAACAAAGCAGGAAGTATCATGCTTTCAGACTTCAAACTTTACTATATGGCTACAGTAATCAAAACAGCTTGGTATTGGTATAAGAACAGGCATATAGACCAATGCAACAGGATAGAGATTCCGGAAGTAAATTCTCAATTCCTCAACCAACACATCTTTAACAAAGCCTCCAACAACAACCACTGGAGAGAGGAGAACCTATTCAGTAAATGGTGCTGGGCAAACTGGCAGATCACATGCAGAAGACTGAAACAAGACCCCTACCTATCACCATACACAAAATTTAACTCTAAATGGATCAAATATCTAAATGTAAAACCTTAAACTATAATAATTTTAGAAAGCGCAGGAGACACCCTTATGGAAATTGAAACTGGCAACCAATTCCTATTCAGACCCCTAGAGGACGATGCCTTAAGAAATAAGATAGACAAGTGGGACCTCATCAAATTAATGAACTTCTGCAAAGCAAAAGAAACCATCAAGAGAGCAGGGAGATAGCCCACAGAATGGGAAAAAATATTTTCCAACTGTATATCTGACAAAGGTCTAACAACTAGGATCTGCCATGAACTCAAACACAACAAAGGGAAAAAAGCAAACAGCCCCTTTTAAAAGTGGGCAAGAGACAAGAATAGACACTTCTCAAAAGAAGAGATATGGGCAGCCAACAAACACATGGAAAAGTGCTCAGCCTCACTCATCATCAGAGAAATACAAATCCAAACCACACTGAGATACCACCTAACCCCTGTAAGAATGGCCATCATTGCCCAGCAAGATGGTGATGGGGCAGCATAGTCCCTGAGACCCTCCATGGAAGAGAACACTCATAAAGACCCTAGCTCTCTCCCATGGGCTGCAGCTTCCATCTTCAGCAGACTGCTCTTCATGGTGAGCTCA
This sequence comes from Cephalopachus bancanus, assembly GCA_027257055.1. Lineage (NCBI taxonomy): Eukaryota > Metazoa > Chordata > Mammalia > Primates > Tarsiidae > Cephalopachus > Cephalopachus bancanus. Next base: position 15,193 of record JAPVLO010003049.1, read on the forward strand.
GTTGCCACTGCCACCACTGCTCAAATCACTGCAGACTGGGTTGCTGCTGCAGCCACAGATGCCGCTGCTGCAGTCTTTGCCCACCCAAGCCCCAGGCGACCCAAGACTTCGGACCGTGAAGCCCCCGCAAGCAGGATCTACTGAGATCACCACTATGTGGCTGCTGCTGCCACTGCCACTGCCAAGCCATGCCCCTCACACAGAGCCAGGCTTGTGGAGCTCCCATGTGTATGGGGAGGTGGCCACCACGGATACCAACTCCGGCTCCCTCCCTTCCTAGGTGACCTCTGAACTGAAGCCTTTAGCAGATGGAGCAGTGAGATAGCATCACCTGCTGGGAGTCCAAAGTAACAACTTCAAAACAGGAATGGCAGAGGCTTATCTTCTTGATAAAGAGAAGAAACCAGATCTCAGTAATAGACTGGGTGGGGAGCCCATATATGAACTGTTCTTCACAGCAGGCCAGGGGCAACTGACCCTAACTGTGAACAGTTCTACCAGTCTGCAAAGACAGCTAGAAATCAGAGCTGAAAGGACATTGGACTTAAAGGAAAAGTCTCAGAGTGTGCTTGGTTGGTTCTGTTAGTTTACTGACTTTAATCTATTCTTTTATTATTATTATTATTTTTCAAATTTCTCTGTAAATCCCATCTTTGTATAGAGGAATAGCACACCAATAAAGAGGTTGGTTAGCTTGTATGTTAGCATCATAGTATGTTTTAGTTTTTTACATGGTTGTTAGTTAGTTTGCAGTCATGGTTATTGTTTTTCTTTTTATTTTTTTCAATGTTTGTGTCTCTTTTCACTTGCTAGTTGGTACACTCCTCTGTTTTCCCTCTCACTCCTCTCGCTCTCTACCCCCCTCTTCCATCCACTGCCTGCTCCATTCTCTTCCCTCTGCTAACATCATATTGCTTTCAGGGAGTAAACCTACAACTCCACTGCATGGACAGATTCCAAGGCAGTGGGAAGTGGGTTTCAGACTATCCATTCACCTGTTGGTTGTTACCAGGATCTGCAGAGAGATTTTGAATCACAGCTCCCCCCTTATTTAAATCTCAAAACCGCAAAAAGGACTGCCTTCAACCTACAGTCCAACTCCAGAACTGAACAAAGCAAGAGGAAATACATTAGGAAGAATAGGAGATTGAACAAACACAAGTAAAAGCAACCCCTCCACCCCTGAATAACAGAATTAAAGAAGATGGGGAAGTGGAGGGAAGGAAAAGTAGGGAGGAAAAATCTGCACAAATGAAGAAAAACGAAAAGAAGAATACAGGGCTCACACAGACCCCTGGGAGGTCAGACACTGAGAAAATAGACTTTGGAACACAAACAATGAAGAGCCCCCAGAATGACTGGTCACATGCAACAAACCCAGACACCAAGACATTAATAGAAAGAATTAAAAAAATTGAGGAGAGACAAGAGGAAAATAGGAAGGAGCTGATGACAGAAATAACAGCAGTAAAGAATACTGTGATGGAAATAAATAGCAAACTAATAAACATGAAAAGCAGAATTAGCCAAGCAGAAGAAAGAATCTCAGAGCTTGAAGACCAAAATACAGAACTAACCCAAACTGTCAAAAACATAGAAAAAGAAGCATTAAAAGACAGAACAAAGCCTTCAAGAGATGAATGAGTACTTCAAGAGACCCAATCTAAGAGTACTTGGCCTTCCTGAGGCAGACAGAGAGTCAGAGGCCACACTGGAACAAACATCTCATGAAATCATTCAAGAAAACTTTCCCCATCTCATCAGTGATGCAAAAATTCAAACACAAGAGATTCAGAGAACCCCTCCAAGACAACAAATGAGAAGACCAACTCCCAGACACATAATAATTCACCTAAACAAAGTAACTATAAAAGAAAAAATCCTAAAAGCAGCAAGGGAAATAGGTCATACTACCTACCAGGGAAGACCAATTAGAATAGCAGCAGATTTATCTATAGAAACCCTCCAGGCTAGGAGAGCTTGGAGTCCTATCTTCAAAGTTCTAAAAGATAAACAATTTCAACCGAGAATAACCTACCCCGCCAAGCTAAGCTTCATTAGTGAGGGAGAACTGAAATCTTTCCCAGATATCCAATCCCTAAGAACCTATGCTGCCACCAGACCACTCCTATGAGAAAAACTTAAGAAAGAACTGAACACAGAAGAAAAGGAAAAAAGAACAACAACGTTCTTCACAAGAGTATGGGCAAAAGATTAACAACACACATGAACCAACTTCAAAACCAAAAGAAAGACAACAAACAAACAGGAAAAACAACTCTGTAAGAACCTTATGACAAGGTTCAACTATCACATTTCAATAATTAGCCTAAATGTGAATGGACTAAATGCACCACTGAAAAGACATAGAATGGTAAAATGGATAAACTATCACCAAGCAATAATATACTGCCTTCAAGAGACCCATCTCACTAGAAAGGACACACACAGACTCAAAGTAAGAGGATGGGAAACATATTTTCAGGTGAATGGAACACAAAAGAAAGGAGGAGTCGCGATCTTAATTTTAGAAAAAATACCACTTAAACTATCAAAAATTAAAAGAGGTACAGAAGGCCACTACATAATGATAAAAGATTCAATCCACCAATAAGAAATATCCATTTTAAATATATATGCACTCAACATAGGAGCGCCAACTTTCATAAAGCAGATTCTACGTAAACTCAAAAAAGATATCAACTTTAACACTACCATAGTTGGGGACTTCAATACCCCTCTCACAACCCTAGACAGATCATCAGGACAAGAAATCAGCAAAGAGATCTGGAACCTCCATTTGACTCTTGACCAAATGGACTTAATACCTATAGAACACTCCATCCAACAACCTCAGAATATACATTCTACTCATCACTGCATGGAATGTACTCTAAGACTGACCACATACTAGGCCATAAATCAAGCATAAGCAAATTTAAAAACATCAAAATTTTACCATACACATTCTCAGGCCACAGTGGAATAAAAACAAACATCAACACAAACAAGGTTCCCCCCAAACCCATAAAGACATGGACACTAAACAGTATGATGCTAACCAACTCCTGGGTCAATGATGAAATAAAAACAGAGATTAAAAGACATCTGGAAACAAATGAAAATGAAGAGACATCTTACCAAAATCTCTGGGATGCCATGAAAGCTGTAGTAAGAGAGGAATTCATATCCCTACAAACACGTGAAGAAAAGGGAAGGAACAGAAATTCACAACCTAACAAGCCACCTAAAGAAGCTGGAAAAGCAAGACCACAAAACCCCTAATTTCAGCAGAAGAATTCAGATCACCAAAATAAAAGCCCAAATCCAGAACATAGAAGACAAAAAGATAATACAAAAAAATCAATGAAACAAAAAGCTGGTTCTTCGAAAGGGTAAACAAGATTGATGGTCCCCTAGCTAGACTGACCAAGAAAAAACGAGAAAAAAACCAAATAAGCATAATCAGAAACACAAAAGATGAAGTCACATCTGACCCTGAAGAAATACAAAAGATCATTAGAGACTACTAAGTACACTTGTATGGAAACAAACTTGAAAACCATAAGGAAATGGAGGACTTTCTGAAATCACACAACCTGCCTAGGTTGAAACAAGGAGAAATTGAGACCCTCAGTAAACCAATAACAATCAAGGAAATTGACTATGTAATAAGAAAACTACCTACAAAAAAGCCCTGGTCCAGATGGCTTTCCAGCAGAATTCTACAAGACATTTAAGGAGGAGCTGATACCAATCCTAATGAAAGTATTCCAGATGATTGAAAAAGATAGAACCTTCCCCAAATCATTTTACAAAGCTAACATCACATTCATACCCAAGACTCTACAGAGAAAGAGAACTACAGGCCAATATCTTTGACAAACATAGATGCTAAAATTCTCAACAAGATCCTAGCAAACCGGATTCAGCAATACATCTCAAAAATCATCCATCATGACCAAGCAGGCTTCATCCCTGGGACACAAGGCTGGGTCAACATTCATAAAACCATAAATGTAATGAAATACATCGGCAGATGTCAAAACAAAAATCACATGATTATATCACTAGATGCAGAAAAAGCCATTGATAAAATCCAGCACCCCTTCTTGATAAAACCCTTGAACATCTAGGCATACGTGAAACATGCCTCAAAATAGTAAAAACCATCTATGAGAAATCCACAGCCAGCATACTCCTAAACAAACAAAAATTGGAGTCATTTCCCCTGAAAATTGGAACAAGACAAGGATGCCCACTCTCACGTCTCCTGTTCAACATAGTATTGGAAGTCCTGGCTAGAGCAATCAGAAAAGAGAAGGCAATCAGGGGTATCCAGATAGGAAAAGAGGGAGCCAAGTTATCTCTCTTTGCAGATGACATGATTGTGTACCTTGAAAACCCAAGAGAATCTGTCAAAAGCCTCCTTACACTGATAAAGGACTTTGGCAAAGTCTCTAAATGTGCAAAAGACAATCGCATTTCTTTACGCCAATAATAAACAAATAGAAACCCAACTAAAAAGCACAATTCCATTCACAATAGCCACACACAAAAAATGAAATACCTTGGCATCTTCCTAACCAGAAACGTGAAAGACCTTTACAATGAAAACCACAAAACCCTGCTGAAAGAAGTCAAAGATGACACAAACAAGTGGAAAAATATCCGATGCTCATGGGTTGGAAGAATCAACATTGTGAAGATGTCCATCCTACCTAAGGCAATCTACAGATTTAACGCAATACCCATCAAATTACCAGCAACATTCTTCTCAGACCTAGAAAAAACAACACAGGAATTCATATGGAAACACAAATGACCAAGAATAGCCAGAACAATCCTCAGCAAATAAAACAAAGCAGGAGGTATCACATTACCAGACGTCAAACTTTACTATAAAGCTACAATCATCAAAACAGCTTGGTATTGGTACAGGAACAGGCATATAGACCAATGGAATAGAATTGAGATTCCAGAAGCAAAACCCCAATTTCTCAACCAACTCATCTTTGACAAAGCCTCCACCACCTACCACTGGGGAGAGGAGAACCTATTCAGTAAATGGTGCTGGGAAAACTGGCTGACCACATACAGAAGATTGAAACAGGACCCCTATCTATCCCCATACACAAAAATTAACTCCAAATGGATCAGAGACCTAAATGTAAAACCTCAAACCATAAGAACCTTAGAAAATGAAGGACGTACCCTCATGGAAATCAGAACTAGCATCCAATTCCTGAACAAAACCTGAAACCCACAGGTCATAAGAGAGAAGATAGACAAGTGGGACCTTATTAAACTGACAAGCTTCTGCAAAGCCAAAGAAACCATCAAGAGGGCAGGGAGACAGCCCACAGACTGGGAAAAAGTGTTTGCCAACTCCATGTCGGACAAAGGCTTAACATCTTGGATCTACAAGGAACTCAAACGTGCTGAAAAGAAAAAAAAACCCATTACAAAGTGGGCAAAAGATATGAACAGACACTTCTCAAAGGAAGACATCCAAGTGTCCAACAGACACATGAAGAAATGTTCAACCTCACTAATCATCAAGGAGATGCAAATCAAAACTATACTGAACTACCACCTAACTCCAGTCAGAATGGCATTACCAATAACTCAAAAAATAACAGATGCTGGAGAGGATGTGGCGAAAAGGGAACAATTCTACACTGTTGGTGGGAGTGTAAACTAGTGCAGCCTCTGTGGAAAGCAGTGTGGTGATTCCTAAAAGCTCTAAATATCGACTTCCCATATGACCCCGCAATCCCGTTACTGGGAATATACCCTGAAGAACTCAAATCACTCTATAATAAAGATACCTGCACACATATGTTTATCTCAGCATTGTTCACAATAGCAAAGACCTGGAACCAACCATGCTGTCCATCAAAAGAGGACTGGATTAAAAAAATGTGGTACAAATACACAATGGAATACTACACAGCCATAAAAAAGAACAAAATCATGAATTTCCCAGCAACCTGGATGGAACTAGAGTCTATAATACTGAGTGATCTATCACAGAAACAAAGATCTGAGTATCACATGTTCTCACTCATATAGTGGACCTTGACCATCTGTCGTAATATTATAAGAAAAGGACTGACAGTGTGAGAAACTATGGGGGGGTAGGGAGGGGAAGGGAAGTGGGACTAATGGTAGTCAATATCTGTCTGGGAACGGGGAGACATCCCTTATCAACAAGTGTGCCTGAAGCATGCATATTTGTAGACCTAACCCCTAACTGTACCCCACAATTTTAAAATAAAAAAGATGTTTAAAATGAAAAAAAAAAAACCACATGGAAAACAAGTTGCTAAATTCAAGAAACATGTAATGAACTCATACTAAGCTGGGGACTATGTCTAGGTATAAAGAGACAAACATGACTTAGTCACTGCCCTAAGTTGCTAAGGAATCTTTCCATGATAGTTTAGAGACAGCCTGCCTTGAGACAGTAAAATTGAACAGAAATATTTTTCAGTGCCTTATGGAGTTCTTGATCTCCAGAGAAACTGGCAAGGATTTGCAAGCTACTCTACATGTGGGGTCAAAACTTTAAATATATTTCTGAATTTGTAATTGTTTTTCTAGACTATCAGGAGAGTAAATAAATACTTTTAAAAACTAATTTCTTTATACTTTTCCAGTTCATGAAACTTCAGTAAGAAATGATTGAGGATCATGCAAAAAATTGAATATAAATGCTGTCATCTATAGTGATAAATTTTTAATTCAACTCTTTTTCTATCACCCAGAGGATAGAAAGAAGAATGTTCCATAACATTCACAATTCTATCCTTAAGCTTTTTAACATAGTATCATTTTATTATTATTCTGAAAATAACAATGACAATAATATTGTACCTGAGGCAGTTTTTTGGTTGATTTTGAGTATGGACCTGGGAGCAAAATTGTAGAGGTTTAAAATCTTAACCTTATGGTTTAATAGACATGTGACCTGGGGGCAGTTACATAAACTCTCTGTGGCTCAGTTTTCTTGTCCATAAAATAGTTTTAATAATCATTCTTACCCCCTTTGAATGGTTGTGAGGAAAATAAGTTGATGTTTCTAAAGTATTTAGAACAATGCCTGGCATTTTTTAAAAACTACTTTGAAGTGTTTCTTAAACAAAAAAGTGAATATAAAAATTAAAATTCCTTAACATAAATCACTGACTCTTTGCTAGTATTAATTTCTTGCTATCTACTCTATGTGTATTATGTGTATAATGTTATATGTTTACAACTTTATCTCTTGACCAAGCTTATGCCAGTTAAATTTTGTATATAAATGTCTTACCCAAATAAGTAACTTTAAAAGTTTTGCAAAAAAAAGAATGGCCATCATTAATAAATCAAACAACAACAGATGCTGGCGAGGATGTGGAGAAAACAGAATGCTTCTACACTGCTGGTGGGAATGCAAACTTGTACAACCTCTTTGGAAAATTCGTTGCCAGTATGGTGGCAATTTCTGAAAGAACTAGAAATTGAACTTCCACATGACCCAGCAATTTCCTTATTGGGAATATACCTGGAGGCACTCAAATTATTCTACAAAAAAGATACCTGCACACAGATGTTTGTTGTAGCTCTATTCACAGTAGCAAAAAAGAACCAACATAGAACCAACCATGATGCCCATAAAAGCTAGACTGGAAAAAAGTGTAGTATGTAGTGGAATATTATGCAGCCATAAAGAATGACAAATATATGGACTTTGCAGCAACCGGGATGGATTTGGAGTCGATCATACTCAGTGATTTATCACAGAAACAAAAAACAGAGTTCCATATATTCTCACTCATAAGAGGACCTTGAATAATTATAATGCTATAAGAAAGTAATTGACAGTAGTGAGAAACTGTTAGTGGGGGGTTGAGATTGGAAGTTGAGGGACACTGCTGGGGAGGGAGGGACATAACTCATCAACAAAGGTACCTGCATGATCAATGTTTATATACCTAACCCTGAGTTGTACCCTACATCATTATAATAAAAATTTTTTAAAAATAAAAATAAAATAAAACATAACTTAGAAAGACAATAAGTAAATAAAAATAATAAAAAGGATTCGACTTTGAAAACAAAAATCTCTATTAGAGCAACATGATTCTGATGAAACTGAAGCAAGAATAAGCATCAAATTTATGATGATGTTTGGCTGGGAGAATGGTGAAATTGCTGATGCTTTACAAAAAGTTTAAGGAAACAATATCCCAGAGAAATCATCAGTTTATAAATGAAAAACTTGTTTTAAGAAGAAATGAAACAACATTGAAGATGAAGCTGCAGTGACAGACATCTACATCAATTTTCAAGAAAAAAATTAATCTCGTTCATGCCCTAATTTAAGAGGAACAATGACAAACAGTAGAAAAGGTAGCCAACACCATAGACATCTCAATTGGTTCAGCTTACAAACTTCTGACTGAAAAATTAAAGTTGAGTAAAATTTCCACTTATTGGATGCCAAAACTATTGCACCCAGATCAGCTGCAGACAAGAGCAGAGCTTTCTATGGAAGTTTTCAATCAGTGGGATCAAGATCCTGAGGCATTTCCTCGAAGAATTGCAACAGGAGATGAAGTATGACTTTACCAATATGATCCTGAAGACAAAGCACAACCAAACAATGTTACCAAGAGATGGAAGTGGTCCAGTAAAGCAAAAGCGAACCCGTCAAGGACCAAGGTCATGGCAAAAGTATTTTGGGATGCTAAAGTCATTTTACTTGTTGACTTTCTAGAGAGCCAAAAAATGAGGACATCTGCTTATTGTGAGAGTGACTTGAGAAAGTCAGTCAGACATCCAGAAAGCTTCACCAGAGGATTCTTCTTTACCATGACAGTGCTCCTGCTTCTTTCTCTCATCAAGCAAGGACAATTTTGTGAGAGTTTTTATGGGAAATCTTTAGGCATCCATCTTATAGTTCTGATTTGGCTTCTTCTGCCTTCTTTCTATTTCCTGATATTAAGAAACTTGAAGAACACCCATTTTTCTTCAGTTCATAATGTAAAAAAGACTGAATGGTTAAATTCCTAGGACCCTCAGTTCTTCAGAGATGGACTAAATGGTTGGTATTGCTCACAAAAGTGTCTTGACTTTAATGGGGCATATGTTGAAAAATAAAGTTTGTATCTTTAATTTTTATATAAAAAATAAAATGGGCAAATGATCTAAATGTACACTTTTCAAAATAAGACATATAAATTGTTAAATAAATCAAAGAATACTCAGTATCACCAATCATCAGGGAAATGCAAATCAAATTTCACCAATGGCACAATGAAATTTCATTTTACCCCAGTTAGAATGGCTATTATTAAAAAGACAGTAACAAATTTTGGAGAAAATGTACAGAAAGGAGAACTCTCCCACATTTCTTATAAAACTAAAAATAGAGTTACCATATGATCCAGCTGTGTCGCTTCTAGGTTTGTCCAAAGTAAAGGCAATCAGTATATCAATATACTGCACTCCTACATTTATTGCAGCACTGGCCAGGATATGGAATCAATTTCAGTAGCTATCAACAGATGAAAGGGTGAAAAAATGTGGTGAATCTATACACAATGGAATTCACAGCCATAAAAAAACAATGAAATTCTGTCATTTATGGCAATATGGCTGGACCTGGAGGACAATATGTTAAGTAAGTCAGGCACTGAAAGGTAAATACTGCATGTTTTCGTACATGGAAGCTAAGAATGTTGTTTTCATAGAAGTAGAGACTATATTAGTGGTTAAGAGAAACTAGGAAGAGTAAAGGGGAGAAGGAGGTTACTGGTTCAAAAGCACAGAATAACAGTTCCATAGGAGGAGTAATTTCTAGTTTCCTTAGTTCTTCAGGATAACTATAGTTTAAAAATATTTACTGTGCATTTTCAAATAGCTAGAAGAGAAGATTTTGAATGTTGCCAATACTGATGAATGATAAATTTTTGTGGTGATGGACATGCTAATTACCCCGAGTTGATCATTACACGTGGTATACATGTATTGAAATATCACACTGTGCCCTATAAATATTTACAATCATTATGAGTCACTTAAAAGTAATAAAAATTCTGATACATATAAAAGATTAATTTTTTGAAGGACTTATTTAATGATGTCAAAAATAAAATAAAAGTAAACAAAAATAAAATAAGATTTGCACAGTATAAAACTTAAGACTGCCTAATTCTTGCACAGCATTTTATATGAGGAAAGTTAAGTAAAAATAATTTGCTTCTAATACCAATGGAGTTTCCAATTAGAAAACATAGAGTACTTGACATATTAAGAAAACAAGTAATCATTCCAGCATCTTAATTGTATAGTGGAAAATGAACTCAAATATAATTTTTTTCTTACTTTCTAGGTTACTTTTATTTTGAGAAGATAACCAAAAGTTTATTTTGATTTTTGAAAAATGCTAGCATAACTATGATAAGACAGTTATAAAGAAGGATTGGAAATTTTATCAATTATGACTTTTTCACAGATAAAGTTAGTATTTTAGTTGAATTTGTATCATAAATATATGACATTGTCAGATATGTGTTTCAAAGTTCTAAAAGCTCATATGCCTCAACCCTGCTCTCATTTAATTACTTTTTAACATTATTTTCTCAAAAGATGTGTTGAGTTACATTTACAGGCCAAGCATTTTACTGGTTGTTGGAGATGATACAGAAGTAATTATTTAGGCTCCAGAGTGATACATGGTATGAAGAAGAAATAAATGGGATTATGATTGCATTTTACAGTTCTTAAAACATGAGAGTAAAGTCATTGACATAGCTACTATCTGATAATGCAAATATCTGTTTATTTAACTAAGCCAAACTCCTGGAATGATTTTCTATGCTAGCAGGTTATTGAGTGCTTTTCCTGTTGTCATTCTTGCTTCATGCTTCTACAACATGCAAAACTAAAACTGATTAGGTTGTGATCAAATTAATCTTGTGGGAAAGCTTGTCTGAGTTTATTGTTTTGAATATAAATAGTGACTTTATAGTTAGTTATACCTGTAAGAGCAGGATGAATTACATTAAAAATTATGTTAATTTAGTAGCTATTTTTCTAAAGACAAGGAAGGTGATAGGCCCCACAAATAACTACTTGTTATTTGTTCCTTATCACAGTTTTTGAAGAAAAAGACTTTGCTTTCCCCTGTGACATTAACAATACTGTAGGACTTAGAAAACCAAACTCAGTTTGAGCTGTTGCTTATGAACTGGTGAACTTTAGGAACTGTGCAAAGTGGTATATTAGAGTCATTACCACAGAGGGGAAAGAGTCAGTTAGTAAAAAGACTAGAAAAAAGGCTGACATTTTGTGACATGAGGTGAACTCCACGTTGGAGAGCTTTGTTTCCCCATTGGCAAAGTGCTCTGCTGCCTCTTGATCTCCAATTCTCTTTGACATCATCTAGTTAGTCTCTTGCTGGTTTACTTTGATGATTCTCTTTACTTTATTCTAAGCTTCTCTGGTTGTGTCACTCATATAAACAGTGTCACTCATAACTAAAAAGAATGTTTCTGGACAAAATCGCATTTACTTTTACTATAAATTGTGAATTATTTTCAAGCAGAAAGACCCTTAATCACAATCCCAAATGTCTAGAGCTACTTACCATAGTGTTTTAAAAATCCCTGTTAAGCTCCATAGGCAACTCAATGTTTTTTTCCTAACACTGATTTTCAAGCAGTTAAAATGTCCTCTACTAACTGAAAATTACTAAAAGTATTCCAAGGCTTTTATCACCTCTTTTGGCATCAAATCTTGGATGCATCAAACTTTGGAAAGCCCTTTGGCAGTAAGAGCTACTTCCACTTGTAAAATCTTTATTATGATTTCTTAGAAGGAAGATTGATTTAATTATTAGTGTTGACTAAATCAGTGGTAAATCTTTTGGTTTGATTTGGTGAGGGTGCACACAACATTTGACCCCTGTCTGTACTCTTGTCTGTCATTGGTAACACCAAAGGAGGAGATTAAGTGGAAACCATTTGTCTGCTGTTTTTGGAAAGATAGCAAGATGTGACATGTTTACTTGAATGCAAGGCAATAAAGCACAAACTGCCTTCTAGAAATTTTACAGTGAAAATTTATATTTCATTTTATTATCTGATCTAAAAAAATTAAAAAGAAATAGCCCAAACAACAGTCTGGGTTTACACCATGAATAGTCTTTTTTTTTTTTGAGTCAGAGTCTCACTCTGTCGCCCAGATTGGAGTGCAGTGGCCGCTCCCGGCCACCACAGCCTCAACCTGCTGGGCTCCGGCGATCCTTCCACCTCAGCCTTCCAAGTAGCTGGAACTACAGGCGCGCACTACCACGCCCAGCTGATTTTTTGATTTATTGTAGAGATGAGGTCTCGCTGCCCAGGCGGGTCTCGAACCCGCGGGCTCAGGCAATCCACTCACCTCAGCCTCCCAAAGGCACAGGATTACAGGCTGAGCCACCGAGCCCGGCATGAATAGTTTTGTTACCATACAATTGAAGACTCTTATTATTCAACATAATCATGAAATATAGCTTCTCTTTTACTGTGGCATAAACTTGAAAACTTAATTATTTTCCCCAATAAGCTAGTAATTTAAAGGTCTTTGCCTTTCTAAAATGTCACTGTATTGTTTAATATTGAGTAGATGACAATTATAGCTATCTTGACCATGAGGTAGAAAATGCTAAATGTTACATGCAGCATTTAAAATACATTCTACTGTGTGAATATCATTGACAGGGAGTAGGAACCTCCATTTATGTCAGTCATTTATTTACCTGTTCTGTCCCAGGCATCTTTCTTTCTTTCTTTCTTTCTTTTTTTAATCAATGTTTTTTTATTATGATATTGTGGGGTACAGTTAAGGGTTAGGTATACAAATATGCTTCGTTTAGACACCATTGTTGATAAGAGGTGTCTCCCCATCCCAGACAGATATTTACTACTGTTAATCCCATCTCCCTCCACCCCCCCCATAGTTTCCCAACACTGTCAGTCATTTTCTTATAGTATTACATTGGATGCTCCAGGTCCACTATATGAGTGAGAACATGTGATATTCAAATCTTTGTTTCTGTGAGAGATCACTCAGTATTATAGACTCTAGCTCCATCCAGGTTGCTGCAAAATTCATGATTTTGTTCTTTTTTATAGCTGCATAGTATTCCATCGTGTATATATACCACATTTTAAAAATTCAGTTCTCTTTTTTTTTTAATCAATATTTTTTATTATGGTTTTGTAGGGTACAGTTAAAGGTTAGGTATACAAATATGCTTCATTCAGGTCCTCTCATTGATAACAGGTATCTCCCCTTCTCCAGACAGATGTTTACTACTATTAGTCCCACTTCCCCATAGTTTCCCAACACTGTCAGTCATTTTCTTATAGTAGTGCATTGGATGATCAAGGTCCACTATATGAGTGAGAACATGTGATACTCAGATCTTTGTTTCTGTGAGAGGTCGCTCAGTATTATAGACTCTAGTTCCATCCAGGTTGCTGTGAAATTCATGATTTTGTTCTTTTTTATGGCTGCGTAGTATTCCATCATGTATATGTACCACATTTTTTTAATCCAGTCCTCTTTTGACGGACAGCATGGCTATTTCCAGGTTCTTGCTATTGTGAACAATGCTGCGATAAACATGCGTGTGCAGGTATCTTTTTTATAGAGTGATTTGAGTTCTTCAGGATATATTCCCAGTAGGGGGATTGTGGGGTCATATGGGAGGTTAGTATTTAGAGCTTTTAAGAATCGCCACACTGCTTTCCACAGAGGTTGCACTAGTTTACACTCCCACCAACAGTGTAGGAGTGTTCCCTTTTCACCACACCCTCTCCAGCGGCTGTTATTTTTTGAGTTGTTGATAATTGCCATTCTGACTGGAGTTAGGTGGTATCTCAGTGTGGTTTTGATTTGCATCTCCCTGATGATTAATGAAGTTGAGCATTTCTTCATGCGTCTGTTGGCTGCTAAGATGTCTTCCTTTGTGAAGGTGTCTGTTCATATCTTTTGCCCACTTTATAATGTGGTTGTTTGTTTTTTTCTTTTCAGCACGTTTGAGTTCCTTGTAGATCTAAGATGTTAAGCCTTGTTAGACCTGGAGTTGGCAAAAACTTTTTCCCAGTCTGTAGGCTGTCTTCCTGTTCTCTTGATGGTTTCTTTGGCTTTGCAGAAGCTTGTCAGTTTAATGAGGTCCCACTTGTGTATCTTATCCCTTATGGCTTGTGGGTTTCGAGTTTTGTTCAGGAATTGGATGCAGGTTCTGATTTCCATGAGGGTATGTCCTTCATTTTCTAAGATTCTTATGGTTGCATTTAGGTCTCTGATCCATTTGGAGTTAATTTTTGTGTATGGGGATAGATAGGGGTCATGTTTCAATCTTCTACATGTGGTCAGCTAGTTTTCCCAGCACCATTTACCGAATAGGTTCTCCTCTCCCCAGTGGTAGGTGGTGGGGGCTTTGTTGAAGATGAGTTGGTTGAGAAATTGAGGTCTTACCTCTGGAATCTCAATTCTATTCCATTGGTCTATATGCCTGTTTCTATACCAATACCAAGCTGTTTTGATGATTGTAGCTTTATAGTAAAGTTTGAAGTCTGGTAATGTATACCACCTGCTTTGTTTTTTTTTTTGCTGAGGATTTTTCTGGCTATTCTTGGTCGTTTGTGTTTCCATATGAATTCTTGTGTTGTTTTTTCTAGGTCTGAGAAGAATGTTGCTGATAACTTGATAGGTATTGCATTGAATCTGTAGATTGCCTTAGGTAAGATGGACATCTTCACAATGTTTATTCTTCCAATCCACGAACATGGGATATTTTTCCACTTGTTTGTCAACTTTGATTTCTTTGAGCAGAGTTTTGTAGTTTTCATTGTAAAGGTCTTTCATGTCTCTGGTTAGGAAGATGCCAAGGTATTTCATTTTTTTGTGTGGCTATTTTGAAAGGAATTGTGCTTCTAGTTTGGGTTTCTGTTTGTTTATTATTGGTGTAAAGAAATGCGATTGTCTTTGCACATTTATTTTATATCCAGACTTTGCTGAAGGCCTTTATCAATATAAGGAGGTTTTTGATAGATTCTCTTGGGTTTTCAAGGTATATGATCATGTCATCTGCAAAGAGAGATAATTTGACTTCCTCTTTTCCTATTTGGATACCCCTGATTGCCTTCTCTTCTCTGATTGCTCTATCCAGGACTTCCAGTACTACATTGAACAGGAGGGGTGAGAGTGGGCATCCTTGTCTTGTTCCAGTTTTCAGGGGAAATGGTTCCAATTTTTGTCCATTTAGGAGTATGCTGGCTGTGGGATTCTCATAGATGACTTTTACTACTTTGAGGTATGTTCCCTGTATGCCTAGATGTTCGAGGGTTTTTATCAAGAAGGGGTGCTGGATTTTATCAAGTGCTTTTTCTGCATCTAATGACATAATCATGTGGTTTTTGTTTTGACATCTGTTGATGTATTTAATTACATTTATTGTTTTACGAATGTTGACCCAGCCTTGTGTCCTAGGGATGAAGCCTACTTAATCATCATGGATGATTTTTGAGATGTGTTGTTGAATCTGGTTTGCTAGGATCTTGTTGAGAATTTTAGCGTCTATGTTCATCAAAGATATTGGCCTGTGGTTCTCTTTCTTTGTTGGGTCTTTACTTGGCTTGGGTATCAATGTGATGTTAGCTTCATAAAATGATTTGGGGACCCAGCAGGTCGAGGCTGCAGTGGCTGGGAGTGGCCACTGCACTCCAGTTTGGGCGACAGAGTGAGACTCCAACTCAAAAAAAAAAAAAAAGATTTGGGGAGGGTTCCATCTTTCTCAATCGCCTGAAATAACTTCAGTAAGATTGGAATCAGTTTCCCCTTAAATGTCTTATAGAATTCTGCTGGAAAGCCATCTGGTCCAGGGCTTTTTTTTGTAGGTAGTTTTCTTAATACATAGTCAATTACCTTGATTGTTATTGGTCTATTTAGGGTCCCAATTTCTTCTTGTTTCAACCTAGGCAGGTTGTGTGATGACAGAAAGTCCTCCATTTCCTTGAGGTTTTCAAGTTTGTTTCCATACAGGTGTACATAGTAGTCTCTGATGATCTTTTGTATTTCTTCAGGGTCAGATGTGACTTCATCTTTTGTGCTTCTGATTGTGCTTATTTGAGTTTTTTCTTTCTTTTTCTTGGTCAGTCTAGCTAGGGGACCATCGATCTTGTTTATCCTTTTGAAGAAACAGCTTTTTGTTTCATTGATTTTTTTGTATTGTCTTTTTGTCTACTATGTCCTGGATTTGGGCTTTTATTTTGGTGATCTGGATTCTTCTGCTGAAATTAGGGTTTTGGTGATCTTGCTTTTCCAGCTTCCTTAGGTGTCTTGTTAGGCTATTAATTTGTGCTCCTTCCATTTTCTTCATGTGTGTTTGTAGGGATATAAATTCCCCTCTTACTACAGCTTTTAAGGCATCCCAGAGATTTTGGTAAGGTGTTTCTTCATTTTCATTTGTTTCCAGGTATCTTTTGTTCTCTGTTTTGATTTCATCATTGATCCAGGAGTTGTTTAGCATCATGCTGTTTAGTGACCATGCCTTTGTGGGTTTTGGTGGGACCTTGTTGGTGTTAATGTTTATTTTTATTCCACTGTGGTCCGAGAAGGTGCATGGTAGAATTTCGGTCCTTTTAAATTTGCTTATGCTTGATTTATGGCTGATAATGTGGTCGATCTTGGAATACATCCCGTGTGGTGATGAGTAGAATGTGTATTCTGTGGTCTTTGAGTGGAGTGGTCTGTAGGTATCAATTAAGTCCATTTGGTCCAGAGTCACATTGAGGTCTGGATCTCATTGCTGATTTTTTGTCCTGATGATCAGTCGAAGGTTGAGAGTGGGGTATTAAAGTCCCCAGTTATGATGGTGTTAGAGTCAATATCTTTCTTTAGTTTTTCTAGGAGTTGTTTTATAAAAGTTGGTGCAGCCGGGCTCGGTGGCTCAGCCTGTAATCCCGTGCCTTTGGGAGGCTGAGGTGAGTGGATTGCCTGAGCCCGCGGGTTCAAGACCCGCCTGGGCAGCGAGACCTCATCTCTACAATAAATAAGAAAATCAGCCAGGTGTGGTAGCACATGCCTGTAACTCTGGCTACTAGGAAGGCTGAGGCGGAAGGATCACCAGAGCCCAGCAGGCGAGGCTGCGGTGGCCGGAAGCGGCCACTGCACTCCAGCCTGGGCGACAGAGTGAGACTCCAACTCAAAAAAAAAAAAAAAAAAAAGTTGGTGCACCTATGTTGGGTGCATATATGTTTAGGATAGATATTTCTTGTTGGTGGAGTGAACCTTTTATCATTATGTAGTGGCCCTCTGTATCTTTTTTAGTTTTTGATAGCTTAAATCGTATTTTGTCTGAAATGAGGATTGTGACTCCTCCTTTCTTTTGTGTTCCATTTGCCTGGAAATTTGTTTCCCATCCTCTTACTTTGAGTCTGTGCATGTCCTGTCTAGTGAGATGGGTCTCTTGACACCAGTATATTGTTGCCTGGTGATATTTCATCCATTTTGCCATTCTATGTCTTTTCAGTGGTGCATTTAGTCCATTCACATTCAGGCTAATTATTTAAATGTGAGAGTTCGTCCCTATCATAGAGTTCTTACAGAGTTGTTTTTCCACTTGGTTTATTGTCTTTCTTTCATTTTTGGGGTTGGTTCATGTGTATTTTATTCTTTTTCCTGTACTCTTGTGAAGAATGTTGCTCCTTTCCCCCCTTTTCTTCTGTGTTTAGTACTTTCTTAAGTGTTTCATGTAGTGGTGGTTTGGTGGCAGTGTAAGTTCTTAGGGATTGGATATCTGGGAAAGATTTTAATTCTCCTTCACTGATGAAGCTTAATCTGGCAGGGTAGGTTATTCTTGGTTGAAATTGTTTGTCTTTTAGGACTTTGAAGATAGGACTCCAAGCTCTCCTAGCCTGGAGGGTTTCTGTAGATAAATCTGCTGCTATTCTAATTGGTTTTCCATGGTAGGTGATCTGACCTTTTTCTCTTGCTGCCTTTACGATTTTTTCTTTTATGTCCCTACTTTGTTTAGGCAAATTATTATGTGTCTTGGAATTGGTTTTCTCATTTGTTGTCTTGCAAGGGTTCTCTGGATCTCTTGTGTTTGAATTTTTGCATCATTGATTAGATAAGGGAAGTTTTCTTGAATGATCTCATGGAAGGTGTGTTCCAATGTGGTCTCTGTCTCTCTTTCTGCCCCAGGCACGCCAATTACTCTTAGATTAGGCCTCTTGAGGTAATCGCTCATCTCTTGAAGGTTTTTTCCTGTCTTTTTGAGCTTGTTTTCTGTGTTTTTGAGAGTTTGGGTTAGTTCTATATTTTGGTCCTCAAGCGCTGAGATTCTTTCTTCTGCTTGGGTAATTCTGCTTTCCATGCTTATCAGTTTATTGTTTATTTCATTCACAGTATTCTTTATTACTGTTATCTCAGATATCAGCTCCTTTCTGGTTTCTTCTTGAGTCTCTTCAATTCTTTTAAATCTCTCCATTAATGTCTTGATGTCTAGGTTTGTATTTTGAGACCAGTCATTCTGGGGGGGTCTTCATTGTTTGCATTCTGAAGTCAGTTTTCTCAGTGTCTGCATTCCCAGGAGTCTGAGAGAGATCCATATTCTTCTTTTGGTTTTTCATTTGTGTAGATTTTTCTCTCTTGTCCCTTAGTGGATAAAATCCCTTGAGTTCTAATCTCTAGCCTCTCCCCTCTGTTTTTGTTGTAGGCAGGCAGTCAGTTAGCTTGTTGCCTGGGAGATCTGTGACACTGGTCTCTATTCAGTGTAGAGGAGGGGCTTTGTGTCCTGTTTAATGACGTCACCATGGGAACCGAGGTGGAGGCTCTGATAGGTGAGTGTGGTGATGCGATGTAAATATGCCTTGAAAATGGCGGAAGTGGTAGTTTTACTTTCACTTTTAGGTATGACCCTGTGGGACTCATAAGCAGGACCAGCTGCACAGCTGGGTGCTGGATCCGGAGTGTTAACAGCAGGCTGGAGTAGGGGAGAGGGTCAGGTATTTCCTCCTCTGGAGCTGGAAGCCTGTGATTGGCACCTTACACCAGCTTGGGGTTCTGCCCCCTTACACAGGCTTATGGTCGCATGCTGAGTGCCTTAGCCAGGGTGGGCCTGGGACTTCCAGTCTCCAAAGCTCCAGGGGGCAGGTGGTGGCTCTGGGTCCCTCACAGGGCACTTTAGCCAGAAATGGCCCGGTATCTCTGAGGGACGGGCGCTCAGAGCCTCCCTGGGTGACCGGCAGCTTGGTGCTGGGTGCTGGTTGTGACGATGTAGCCAGGGATGGAGCTGGGATCTGGGATTTGGGATTCCCCAGCTGGCCAAAATCACATATAGTGGAGCAGCCATGGTCCGGCTGTAATGTCTGGCCCTGCATGGGACCAAAAGTCCCCAGGCCTCGTACCAGTGTGGCAGGTGGGCAGGGGGGTGCTGGGAGAAAAGTAATAGTCTTTTTGGGAGCTCACATTCCGAGAGCCTCAGGGATCCACCTATGCCATCGCTATCTTCAGGTCGCCTCCTCCAGTCCTCTTTGATGGACAGCATGGTTGCGTCCAGGTTCTTGCTATTGTGAACAATGCTGCGATAAACATATGTGTGCAGGTATCTTTTTTACAGAGTGATTTGAGTTCTTAGGGTATATTCCCAGTAGGGGGATTGCAGGGTCATATGGGAGGTCGATATTTAGAGCTTTTAGGAATCGCCATACTGTTTTCCACAGAGGTTGTACTAGTTTGTACTCCCACCGACAGTGTAGAAGTGTTCTCTTTTCGCCACACCCTCTCCAGCAGCTGTTATTTTTTGAGTTATTGATAACTGCCATTCTGACTGGAGTTAGGTGGTATCTCAGTGTGGTTTTGATTTGCATCTCCCTGATGATTCGTGAGGTTGAACATTTTTTCATGTGTCTGTTGGCTGCTCAGATGTCTTCCTTTGAGAGTGTCTTTTCATATCTTTTGCCCATTTTATAATGGGGTTGTTTGTTTTTTTCTTTTCAGCACATTTGAGTTTCTTCTAGTTCCCAGATGTTAAGCCTTTGTCAGACCTGGAGTTGGCAAAAACTTTTTCCCAGTCTGTAGGCTGTCTCCCTGCTCTCTTCATGGTTTCTTTGGTTTTGCAGAAGCTTGTCAGTTTAATGAGGTCCCACTTATCAATCTTATCTCTTATGGCCTGTGGGTTTCGGGTTTTGTTCAGGAATTTGATGCCAGTTCCAATTTCCATGAGGGTATGTCCTTCATTTTCTAAGGTTCTTATGGTTTGAGGTTTTACATTTAGGTCTCTGATCAATGTAGAGTTAATTTTTTTGTATGGGGATAGATAAGGGTCCTATTTCAATCTTCTGCATGTGGTCAGCCAGTTTTCCCAGCACCATTTACTGAATAGGTTCTCCAGTGGTAGGTGGTGGAGGCTTTGTTGAAGATGAGTTGGTTGAGAAGTTGAGGTTTTGCTTCTGGAGTCTCAATTCTATTTCATTGGTCTATATACCTGTTCCTGTACCAATACCAAGCTGTTTTGATGATTGTAGCTTTATAGTAAAATTTGAAGTCTGGTAATGTGATACCACCTGCTTTGTTTTTTTGTTGAGGATTTTTCTGGCTATTCTTGGTCATTTGTGTTTCCATATGAACTCCTGTGTTGTTTTTTCTAGGTCTGAGAAGAATGTTGCTGGTAATTTGATGGATATTGCATTGAATTTCTAGATTGCCTTAGGTAAGATGGACATCTTCA
This sequence comes from Cephalopachus bancanus, assembly GCA_027257055.1. Lineage (NCBI taxonomy): Eukaryota > Metazoa > Chordata > Mammalia > Primates > Tarsiidae > Cephalopachus > Cephalopachus bancanus. Next base: position 35,966 of record JAPVLO010003049.1, read on the forward strand.
CAAAGTTGATTCTTCCAATCCATGAGTATGGGATATATTTCCACTTGTATGTGTCATCTTTGATTTCTTTGAGCAGTATTTTGTAATTTTTATTGTAAAGGCCTTTCGTGTTTCTGGTTAGGAAGATGACAAAGTATTTCATTATTTTTGTGGCTATTGTGAATGGGATTGTGGTTTTTATTTGAGTTTCTGTTTGTTTATTATTGGTGTAAAGAAATGCAATTGTCTTTTGCACATTTATTTTATATCCTGAGACTTTGCCAAAGTCCTTTATCAGTGTAAGGAGGTTTTTGACAGATTCTCTTTGGTTTTCAAGGTACACAATCATGTCATCTGCAAAGAGAGATAGCTTGAATTCCACTTTTCCTATTGGTATACCCCTGATTGCCTTCTCTTCTCTAGGTACTCTAACCAGGACTTCCAGTACTATATTGAACAGGAGGGGTCAGAGTGGGCATCCTTGTCTTGTTCCAGTTTTCAGGGGAAATGGTTCCAGTTTTTGTCCATTTAGGAGTATACTGGCTGTGGGTTTTTAGTAGATGGTTTTTACTTTTTTGAGGTATATTCCCCGTATGCCTAGGTGTTCTAATCAAGAAGTGGTGCTGGATTTTATAAAAAGTTTTTTCTGCATCTAATGATATAATCATGTGTTTTTTGTTTTGACATCTGTTGATGTATTCAATTACATTTATGGTTTTATGAATGTTGAACCAGCCTTGCATCACAGGGATGAAGCCTACTCTGTCATGATGGATGATTTTTGAGATGTGTTGTTGAACCCGGTTTGCTAGGATCTTGTTGAGAATTTTACTATGTTCATCAAAGATATTGGCCTGTAGTCCTCTTTCTTTGTTAGTTCTTTACCTGGCTTGGGTATCAATGTGATGTTGGCATTGTAAAATGATTTGGGGATAGTTCCATCTTTCTCAATCGCCTGAAATAACTTCAGTAAGATTGGAATCAGTTTCCCCTTAAATGTCTTGTAGAATTCTGCTGGAAAGCCATCTGGTCCACGGCTTTTTTTTGGAGGTAGTTTTCTTATTACATGATCAATTTCCTTGATTGCTATTGGTCTATTGAGGGTCTCAATTTCTTCTTCTTTCAACCTAGGCAGGTTGTGTGATGACAGAATGTCCTCCATTTCAGAAGGATTTCAAGTTTGCTTCCATACAAGTGTACATAGTAGTCCCTAATGATCTTTTGTATTTCTTCAGGATTGAATGTGACTTCATCTTTTGTGTTTCTGATTGTGTTTATTTGGGCTTTTCCTCTCTTTTTCTCGGTAAATCTAGCTAGGGGACCATAAATCTTGCTTATCCTTTTGAAGAACCAGCTTTTTGTTTCATTGATTTTTTTGTATTTTTTTTTTTTTTTTGTCTTCTATGTCTTGGATTTGGCCTTTTATTTTGGTGACCTGGATTCTTCTGCTGAAATTAGGGTTTTTGTGATCTTGCTTTTCCAGCTTCCTTAGGTGGCTTCTTAGGCTGTTAATTTGTGATCCTTCCATTTTCTTCATGTGAGTGTGTAGGGATATAAATTCCCCTCTTACTATAGCTGTCATGGCATCCCAGAGATTTTGGTAAGATGTTTCTTCATTTTCATTTGTTTCCAGGTATTTTTTAATCTCTTTTGATTTCATCATTGACCCAGGAGTTGTTTTGCATCATGCTGTTTAGTGTCCATGTCTTTGTGGGTTTTGGTGGGACCTTGTTGGTGTTAATACTTATTTTTATTCCACTGTGGTCCGAGAAGGTGCATGGTAGAATTTCGGTCCTTTTAAATTTGCTTATGCTTGACTTATGGCCAAGTTTGTGGTTGATCTTAGAGTATGTTCCATGTGGTAATGAGTAGAATGTGTATTCTGTGGTCTTTGGATGGAGGATTCTGTAGGTATCAATTAAGTCCATTTAATCAAGAGTCTCATTGAGGTTTCGGATCTTGTTGTTGATTTTTTGTGCTGATGATTTGTCTAGGGTTGTGAGTGGGGTATTAAAGTCCCCAGCTATGATGGTATTGGAGTCTATATCTTTTTTTAGTTAGCCTAGGAGCTGCTTTATGAAAGTTGGTGCTCCTATGTTCAGTGTATATATGTTTAGAATGAATATTTCTTGTTGATGGATTGAACCTTTTATCATTATGTAGTGGCCCTCTGTATCTTTTTTAATTTTTTATAGCTTAAAGGGTATTTTATCTGAGATTAAGATCATGATTCCTCCTTTCTTTTGTGTTCCATTCGCCTGAAAATTTGTTTCCCATCCTCTTACTTGAGTCTGTGAGTGTCCTTTCTAGTGAGGTGAGTCTCCTGAAGGCAATAGATTGCTGCCTGGTAATATTTTATCCATTTTGCCATTTTGTCTTTTCAGTGGTGCATTTAGTCTGTTCACATTCAACTAATTATTGAGATGTGAGAGTTGATTCCTATCATAATGTTCTTACAGAGTTGTTGTTCTTCCTGTTTGTGTGTTGTCTTTCTTTTGGTTTTAGAGCTGGATTATGTATGTTTTTAATCTTTTGCCTGTACTCTTGTGAAGAATGTTGTTGTTCTTTTTTTCCTTTTCTTCTGTATCCAATACTTTTTAAGTGTTTTTTGTTTTGGTGGTCTGGCAGCAGTGTAGGTTCTTAGGGATTGGATATCTGGGAAAGATTTCAATTCTCCCTCACTGATGAAGCTTATCTTGGCTGGGTAGGTTATTCTCAGTTGAAATTGTTTATCTTTTAGAACTTTGAATATAGGGCTCCAAGCTCTCCTAGCCTGGAGGGTTTCTGTAGATAAATCTATATTCTAATTGGTCTTCCCTGGTAGGTAGTCTGACCTTTTTCTCTTGCAACCTTTAGAATTTTTTCTTTTATACCTACTTTGTTTAGGCCAATTATTATAACTGGGAGCTGGTCTTCTCATTTGTTGTCTTGCAGGGATTCTCTGCATCTCTTGTGTTTGCATTTTTTCATCCTTGATGAGATGAGGGAAGTTTTCTTGAATGATTTTATGAAATATTTGTTCCAGTGTGGCCTCTGTTTCTCTCTCTGCCTCAGGAAGGCCAATTACTCTTAGGTTTGGTCTCTTGAAGTGGTCATTCATCTCTTGAAGGTTTTGTTTTGTCTTTTTGAGCTTCTTTTCTATGCTTTTGACAGTTTGGGTTAGTTCTGTGTTTTGGTCTTTGAGTTCTTAGATTCTTTCTTCTGCTTGTCAAATTCTGCTTTCCATGCTTATTAGTTTGTTATTTATTTCCATCACAGTATTCTTTACTGCTGTTATTTCTGACATCAGCTCCTTCCTGTTTTCCTCTTGTCTCTCCTCAATTTTTAAAATTCTCTCTATTAATGTCTTGATGTCTGGGTTTGTTGCCTGTGACCAGTCATTCTGGGGCCTCTTCATTGTTTGTGTTCCGGAATCTGTTTTCCCAGTGTTGATCTCCGAGGCTTCTGTGTGAGACCTATATTCTTCTTTTGGTTTTTCTTCATTTCTGCAGCCTTTCCCCCTCCCTACTTTTCCCTTCCTTCCACGTCACCATCTCCTTTAATTCTGTTATTCAGGTGTGGAGGGGTTGTTTTTACTTCTGTTTGTTCAATCTCCTATTCTTCTTTATGTATGTCCTCTTACTTTGTTGAATTCTGGAGTTGCTCTGTAGGTTGTGGGTGGTCCTTTTTGCACTTTTGAGATTTACTTAACGGGGGAGCTGTGATTCAGAATCTATCTGAAGGTCCTGGTATCCACTGACAGGTGTATGAATAATCTGAAACCCACTATCTACCACCTTGGAATCTGTCTGTGTAGTGGGGTGCAGGTTTACCCCTGAAATAAAATGCAGTTAACAGAGGGAAGAGAATAGAGTAGGCAGTGGGGAGCAGAGGGGGGTGGAGAGAGAGAGGAGTAAGGGTGAAAACAGACCAGTGTACCAACAAATGGAGAGAGAGACAGAAATTGGAATATATAAAAACAATAGACCATGGCTACAAACTAACCAACTCCCATACAAATAAAACAAAAACATACAGTGTTGCTAACATACAAGCTTACCAACCTCCTTATTGGTGTGCTATTCCTCTATACAAAGATATGGCTTACAGAGAGAAGAAAATAAAGAAGGGAAAAGAAGGAGAAAAAAGGGGGTAAACAAAACAGAAGGGATAGAATCAAGTCAGTAGACTAACAGAAGTAATCAAGCACACTCTGAGACTATTCGTTTAAGTCGAATGTCCTTTCAGCTCTGATTTCTAGTTGTCTTTTCAAGTTAGTAAGTTTGTTCAAGGTTAGGATCAGTTGCTCCTGGCCTGCTGTGAAGGGCAGTTCAGATCACCACTCAGTTCCCCACTGCCCCATCACTCAGTTCCCCACTGCCCCACTACTCAGATCTGACCTGTGTCTGTCAGGCTTCCATTTTCCCCCTTTCGGTGTTGTTACCTTGAATCGCCAGCAGGTGGTGTTATCCTTCGCTCCAGATGGTCTTTATCACAGCTGCTTGCCCACCCTTAAGAGGAGGGAGATGTTGCCTGGAGGGACACAGGAGGAGACCCATGGCCTGGCAGGACATCCAGTGGTAGTCGACCTCAGCAGATCTTGCTCACAGGGCTTCAAGGTCTCAAGTTGTGGATTGCCTCAGGCACAGGCCATGTGATGTGTAATGGCTGCCTTGGCAGTGGTGGCTGTGGCTCACCTCAGGCACTGATGGTCCAGTGTGGAATGGTTGTTTCGCTGGTGGTGGCAGCAGGGAGGCGGCGGCAGCGGCGGTGGCTGCAGTGGCGGCTGGCCTCAGGCACAGGTCAAGCGATGTGTCCCAGGCATCTTTCTAGCTTGCCATCTTTAAGAAACACTGGTGCCTATTTCTGATCTCTGACTATTTAAATTAGAATCTCTGGGCTAGAGAAGGTGCTTGAGCTAGGTGAAGGTCTAGGAAAAGAGCTCCTGCCGGGACAGAAGTGACTCTGCCTGGTTTGAGACACAGCAAGATTTATATGAATGGAATCTGTGGAGGAGGGGGAAAGGAAGAGAGAGATTGAGAAAGAGAACATAGGTCAGCTCATGTAGGGTGTCTGTAGGTTGGTGTGTGTGCAGAAACCATCAAATGATTGTGTATGCATGGAAATGATGTGATATTATTTGCATAAAAAGATCATGGTGGCCCAGGCACAGTGGCTCAAGCCTGCAATCCCGACACTTTGGGAGGTCGAGGTGAGGGGATTACCTGAGCCCACAGGTTCAAGAACAGCCTGAGCAACTTGGCGAGATCTGTCTCTACAGTAAATAAAAAAATTAGTCAGGTGTGGTAGCTCATGCCTGTAATGAGATACTTGGAAGGCTGAGATGGAAGGATTTCCCACTCCCAGCAGGTTGACGCTAGGATGGCTGTGAGTGTGCCATTGCGCTCCAGCCTGGGTGACAGAGTGAGACTCCAACTTAAAAAAACAAAACAAAACAAACAAAAACAATCATTGTGACTTTAACATCATTATAGAAAAAATGCAGAAGATATCCTTGGATATTACACATCTGATGTTATGATTTGTCAGATGTTCTCACCTAAAGCAAACCAATTCTTTTTGGCAGAATAATTGTATAAGAAGAAAAATGTGTTGGGGAAAATTGACATTTATCTCTGCAGCTTTTAATGACCTGTTTTAGAAAGCAACTTAGTGCTCACCATGCCTTTCATGTATCTGGTGATAATTATCCTGTTCTAATGGGAGGCAGCACGTTTCTTTTAAAAATATATATGCCATTTGTGTTCAATCAATTTTGTTTTATAATTTAGAGACTTTGAACAACATCTAGTTTCCATCATGATTGCCTGCCTTTCCAAATTTAGTTCTACTTCCTTCTTAATACAAAATTTTCTTCTTAAATATGGAGGTATGTTGTCAGGTCAATTTTACAAAATAAAAATTATTTCATAGCATATTTATAAACCTGATTAAATATGCTTATGACTACTTCCTATACCTTTCTGCATTTCAGTTGAGAGTTTAGTTGTAGCAATTAACTCATTTTTTCTGGAAATAAAATTATTAATAGTGAGACCACCTCTATCTCATCATTTTTTCTGAGAGTATTATGAACAAAATTCTGGAGATACTTCTTGAAAAAGTACTTTTTTGGTAAAATGAAATAAGGAATCTTGCATTTGGAACTTCAAAAATATACTAATACATTAAAAAGTAAAAGAAGTGCCATTATAAATTTAATTTTATTTAGTTCAGTGTTTTCCAAACATACATGACCATGGAGCCATTCTGAGTATGTGTGAAACACCTCTTTCATTTCATAACACTAGTATTTTTCCAAACTCATTTTGAGGAATGTTGTTCTACATGTATAACTGACTTTTATTTCTGTAGGCAGTATTATTGATGATGCCTTACTCACCTGATTATATTTATAAACCAGACAAAACAGTGGAAGATTAATGATTCTTTTTGACAATGAATAGATGGGATGTTAATTCCTTTATTAGTGCCTGCATAATTCACAAATAGCCCTGTTAGTGGTTTGTTGTTTGTTGTTACAAAGCCTTAAATTTAAATTCACAAGTCACTCCAGGTTTTTTTATCTATGGTCCTCTTAGCCTTACACCAAGATATTAGATGGTTGTGTTTCTTTAACAAGCCTCTGGACATCAAGGGAGCATGGAGCCTTTTTCTCTGTTTCTTCATCTGTTATTTGATTTAAAAGATTGATAACTAATACTGGCCAAGAGAATAGAAAATTCTTTGATTTTTTTAGTGCACATAGTGGTTTTTTCCCATTAAATATATAACAATTGAAGCATTCGGAGATCAATTCCCTCTTACTTCTAACTGGTGAAGAAGAAGAGAATACAAAAAAGGAAAAAGATGCTTAATAGAAAGTGCATTCTATCTAATTAAAACACACACACACAGAGAAAAAGAAACATGGATTGCAAAGACAGGTGGATGAAATAACTAAGGGTTTGAAAGCCCTTTCTCCTCTTAATTTCCCAGCAGCTAAGGCAACATTAAATTATGAGAAACTATCTCTTTTCTTATTTTCATTATGTATTTAATAATATAATTACCCACTTTTCTTCTTGAAAGCATTTTGCTTATCAGTTGTGTTTGTAAGAATTCATAATTATAATATCAAACTCCATTGGCAATTTTAAGGGTTCATTTTTATACCTTCGAGCAATGATAGTATGTCTCTGTATATGGCGTTTTTAGTCTATAGATGATGACCCAGTGAACTTTTGGATTTGTAGATGTTTTGTAGTAACTTCACGGCCCTTAAGGGAATTTAGCCCCATGAACGGGAACTATCAAAAACAATGTGAATGAATAAAAAATTGATTGAGTAGAGTTGAACTTAGGGTGCTTGAAGGACCAAGTTATGAAGGAGTGTAAAATTTTTCCTGAAAATTCCAAGGCAGCATTGAATGTTGTTTAATAGGTGGGTGGCAGAGTCAAGGTTTGCATTTATGAGCTATCAAAGCTAGGGAGGAGGGCAAGGATTTGGGAAAGCAGGACAGGACAGGTGGCTTAGTACAATTTTCAAGCAGAGAGTTAATAGTCTCTGACATGAATTGAATGGAGAAAGTGGAATAGGTTTTGAAGGCGAAATACATGAGATGTGTTGACAAGATGGAGAGAGTTGAGTGAGAGGAAAAAAAATATGATAGAACCTGAAGAGTTGACATTTGCAATGTGAGAAATTAAAAAGAGGAGCAGCTTTGACAGTCATAGAGATACGGGTATTTTGACATGTCTAATTTGTGGCAGCTGAGGATTAAACTTGGCCTTTGCTTTTTTCTTATTCAAATGCCTAAGTGGCTTGGGCATCACTGCCTGATAAGGACTCACCAGACAGGGTTTTACTACCCTACGTATTACAGTTTGTTATTCAACAAACTATAATATGGGGTTATATAATATGGGGTTATGGAGTTGTGGATGTTATCTGGGGTAACATCACATAACAAATACAGAAGGAAGTCAAAGTATTTTATGTCCTGCAAAGCCTCTCTTGGGGACTTTCAGACTCCTGGAGGTTTTTGAGACACATGATCCTCTCTGAAGTGTGTTGCATGTAGAACTTCATCTACGTATCAACAAACCTGGAGTTTTCTCCCCTCTTATCTCAACAAAGCATCTCTACTGATTTCCAAAACTCCTTAGATTAAAAACTACAAATTATCAGTCAAGAAATCTTTGAATCCACTTATAACTTAAACTACCCCCTGTCGCTTTCAATAACGACTCTCACACGATTCTTCTGCAAGCTGCTTTAATCCCAGGTTACTACATCGTTCTTCTTCAGCTTCAGCTTCAGCTTCAGCTTCAGCTGCTTGTTTCTCTTTCCCGTGACCTTAAATCTAGTATCTCTGCCAATCAATTAAGGTAACGCGGCACACACCGATAGGCCTGCGAGAGAGGAATGTATGCTAACATCCTCCAGCTGCCTAATTAGGGCTTGTTTTGTCTTGAGGTCTGGCCGCTTCGGGCGCCATGTTAGGGCGGAGGTGCTCCACAGCTCCCCCTTTTTTGTTTTGGCAGGAGAGGGTAGTGGTCACAGCCCCCATATAACAAGGACCATGTAAGACAGTCTATGCGCGTGTAATCGCCAGACCGACTGCCCACCTGTCCGACACCGATTTTCTGGGGATGGGAGAGGCGGTGTCAACCCATATGCAGCTGGACATGCCCTCCACGGGATAACTCCTCCTGGGCCCCCATGTGCAGTACTATTCTCACATCCTGCCCTGTTCTTATTGCCCTAACGTGGCAACCCGGACCTGAGGGGATTGATCCACCTCCATGGCAGCAAAGGCCTGCGCTAGTAGCGCACGGTCACGTGCATTGCGTTGATGCATACGGCAGAGACAATAGAGGCACAGGACACAACAAGAGAATAACAAAAAGGCCATTGAACCCATTCCCGCCCACTCTTTAAGGTGGTATGCTGCCTGGGCGATCCAGGAGGCCAAGGTTTGAGCGACTACTGGATCTACTCTGATGGAGTTGACACTGATGATTTCACGACGTAGAGCCTCCGTCAGGTTGTCGAACTCTTGGGACCAATTACCTAAAAGATGGAGGGAAAGCTCTCGAGAGAGGTTAGCAGCAATAGTCATATTGTGGTATGGGATGCTGGTTACGCATAAAGCAATAGTGTGCCATTCACACCCTATTTGCACCATGCGCCAGAGAATGTCTACTTGTTCTTAGGAGAGTTTTAAGAGCCTGAAAAAGCGGGTGAGAGGAAGTAGTGCCCATGTTAGCAAAAAGGGGATCACCTCTACACCAAGGGCCCTTTTAGATCGCCTCTTTACCGAGGACCTTCCCAAATCGCCTCTTTACCGAGGACCTTCCCAAATCGCCTCTTTACCGAGGATCTTCCCAAATCGCCTCTTTGCCGAGGACCTTCTTAAATCGCCTCTTTGCCG
>JAPVLO010003050.1:0-25989 GCA_027257055.1 Cephalopachus bancanus
CAGATGCCAGAGTGATGTGCTTGGCAGATGGGGGAAGGGGGTCACAGGCCAAGGAATTTGTGCAAAAAATTTGGAAAAGGCAAAAATTCTCCTTAGAACTTCCAGAAGAAAAGCAGCTCTGGTGATTATAGCCCAAAAGACTTACTTTGGGCTTCTGAGATAATACATTTGAATTGTATCGCCCCAAATAAATAAATAAATACAAGAATTATAGGGTTTTTCCTCTGGCCCAGAATGTAAGCATAAAGTCAGCGGGGAAAAAAAACAAGAGAACAAGAGTGCTCTAAGTGCCACAGAAGGTGAATGGCCTTTTTGATTGTAACCTGGCCAGTTCTTTGAAGGATAAATTACTGACCAGGGACATGTAGGAAAAGGGGGACATTTTCAAAGCTACACTGTAGTCAGGATCTCTAACATGCAGCTAGGTGGTTGGCGTTGTTTAAGTGGAAGTGACTCTAGCTGCCTTAGGAAAACAATGACAATATTACCCAAAGTTTGCTTTTTTGTGGGTAGAATAAGCCCTCTGTGATTGTTTCTCTCTCTTTCTCATTCTCTCTCTCAATCTCTTTCTCTGGTGAAGTCAATCGTTTGCCTAAATTCAAGAAGGTTTAAGTAAATCTAACCACAAGGAACCATAAAATAAATGAAATTATTATAAAAACACATTTAGGAACAAATTTGCACTAGTTCTAGCTAGAAAAAACTATCCAAAAAGAAAAATTAGAAAAAAAGAGTCTTTGCTTTGGGAGGAAAAAAGAAAATCTTCTTCCTCACTATGTTGTCCAGATTGGTCTTGAACTCCTGGACTCAAGCCGTCCTCTTTCTCGGCCTCTCAAAGTCCTGGGATTACAGGCATGAGCCACTGCACCCAGCCCTCTATTCTTTTTTTTTTGAGTTGGAGTCTCACTCTGTCGCCCAGACTGGAGTGCAGTGGCCACTCCTGGCCACTGCAGCCTCGAGTGATCCTTCCCCCTCAGCCTTCCAAGTAGCTGGAACTACAGGCGAGTGCTACCATGCCCGGCTAATTTTTTGATTTATTATAGAGATGAGGTCTGGCCAAGTTGCCCAGGCGGGTCTCGAACCTGTGGGCTCAGACAATCCACTCACCTCAGCCTCCCAAAGGTGCGGGATTACAGGCTGAGCCACAGAGCCCGGCTAGCCCTCTATTCTTTTAAACGATACAAGTTCTAAAGATCTCATGACATGAGGCTTGGTTGATCAATGTTTGAGTAAATAATGGAAATGCACATTCTAAATGGGAGCATTTTTTGAGTATCTATTGTTGATTATCTGCAACATTGTTGCTCTTATTAGTAAGGTAATTATTAATTAGTTAGATAATTATTAATAATAGGTAATTAACAAGATAATTCTTTTTTTTTTTTTTTAGTTGGAGTCTCACTTTGTCACCCAGGCTGGAGTGCAGTGGCACACTCATGGCCACCCAGCATCGATCCACTGGGTTCAGGTGATCCTTCTGCCTCAGCCTTCCAAGTAGCCAAAATTACAGGCATATGCTACCATGCCCGGCTAATTTTTTTGATTTATTGTAGAGATGAGGTCTCACCAATTTGCTCAGGTAATCCCCTCACCTTGGCTTCCCAAAGTGCTGGGATTACAGGCTTGAACCATCGCACCTGGCCAAGATAATTCTTAATGAGGTTATTATTGTTATCAGTTGGTAGTTGGTCTTAACTTTGTCTTTTCCCCTGATATATTCTAAAGGGTAAATATTTGGTTACTCTCCTATCATTGTGTCACTACTACCAAATTTTGCAGACAATTCTCAGTCTTATTTAATGGAAGAGGAAATGGCTGTATTTTTCAAGAGTAATCTAGTGAAGATAATATATAATCTTTCTATTTTGATTCTAATAGAGTGTGTGAGATTATGTGTAGGGAACACAAGAATGAAGCGATTGGACAGGGCCATGGAGGGGATTTTCTGAGGTCTTAAGTGAAGAGTTGGCAAGGGGGAAATTGGCTTTCTAAAGTCAGAGGAGAGACCTATGATGGGTGGGTGTTTTCCCTCTGTCTCCAAGTTCGGTGCTTTCCTTCTCCCCCTTTCCCCGAGTATATTCCTGCCCATATTGCTGGTCTTCACATTGGCCCCTCTCCCTAGACCTTAGGCTCCCCCAAGGCAAGAACCATTTTTGGTGTATGTGTGTTGGAGTCTCACTCTGTCGCCCAGACTGGAGTGCAGTGGCACGATCCCAATCACCACAGCCTCAACCTGCTGGGCTCCGGCGATCCTTCCGCCTCAGTCTTCCAAGTAGCTGGAACTACAGGATCAAGCTACCATGCCTGGCTAACTTTTTTTTTTTATTATTGTAGAGATGAGGTCTTGCCAAGTTGCCCAGGCAGGTCTCGAACCTGCGGGCTCAGGCAATTCACTCACCTTGGCCTCCCAAAGCACAGGATTACAGGCTGAGCCACCGAGCCCGGCAAGAACCATTTTTATCTACTTCCACATCCTCCTGATCCAATCCCAGTTTCATGGTAATTGCTTTTACAAACACTGGCTGAACAAATACAGTGTAGAGTTAAATGTAGAAAATGTTCCAAAAGAAGAGGGAGATAAAGTAGGAGTACTGTTAGAATTAGTTTTCTTTTTCTTTGTTTGTTAGTTTTTTTTTGAGTTGGAGTCTCACTCTGTCGCCCAGACTGGAATGCAGTGGCCACTCCCGGCCACTGCAGCCTCGACCTGCTGGGCTCCGGTGATCCTTCTGCCTCAGCCTCCCAAGTAGCCGGAATTATAGGCATGTGCTACCACATCCGGCTGATTTTTTTGATTTATTGTAGAGATGAGGTCTCACTGCCCAGGCGGGTCTCAAACCCATGGGCTCAGGCAATCCACTCACCTCATCCTCCCAAAGGCGCGGGATTAGAGGCTGAGCCACCGAGCCCGGCTTAGTTTTCTTTTTCTTAAAACATAATCAGAAGATGGATAATGAAAAATTCAAGGGGTCACACTAGCAATAATAAATCAAACTCCACTGGTCTTTGCCCCAGCATTTCGGGGGGTATGCATACGTGCATGCACATGGGATGCAGTTGGCCCCCACAAGGTATCCACCTGGTGAACTCTACAGATGGGAACAGTCAACCTCATTCCCATTCACGTATCCCAGTTCCTTGTTTCAGAGCTGTGTGTGGGAAAGCCAGTCTCTCAATGTGTCCTGCTGCTATTCCCACCATCGCCCACCATGGTCCTAGGGTAGACCAGAACCCTAGAGATGCCGTCACTACCTGGTGGCCTGAGGCAACTGACCAAATGAACTAGGATGCAGACATAGGTTCTGGGATAGGGCCAGAGGCATCTTTGAGAGAAAGAAGCTGTGCAGTCCTGAGGATGACTTAACTCTGTGGCTGAGGCTTTGTTTACAGGTTGGGGACATGATTCTGGCTTCTGCCACTAAGAGGTAACCTCTCAACCCCTCATGCAAACAGCCTTCTTGCTGCCGCCTTCTCCCTCCGCACAATGTTTCCAGGATGTGCCCAGACATTGGTGAATCTCAGGGTGGATAAAATTTAGACTCAACCTGGGACATCCCCCCTCCTCAACTAGCACTATAAGTTTGACAGTGAAATTATCATCAGCATGTGCATCTCCTGCTTATTAGAATCTATTCACCCATTACTCAAGACACTCTCCCTTTTTTTGTTTTTTTGAGTTGGAGTCTTACTCCATCACCCAGGCTGGGGTGCAATAGTGGCATACTCACGGCCACCCCAGCGTCGATCTGCTGGGCTCCAGCGAGCCTTCTGCCTCAGCCTTCCAAGCAGCCGGAACTACAGGCACACGCTACCATGCCTGGCTAATTTTTGATTCATTGTAGATACAGGGTCTTGCCAAGATGCCCAGGCTGGTCTCGAACCCACAGACTCAGGCAATCCACTAGCTTTGGCCTCCCAAAGTGCTGGGATTACAGGTTGAGCCACTGAGCCCCGCCACCACTGTCCTTTTTAAGGGTTCCTTTGGGACCCTGGCTTGTGAGTCTTGCTTCTGGTGTTAGGGTTCTCCAGAGGTACAGAACCAATAGGAAGTGTATATATATATATACAGAGGAGATTTATTTTAAAGAATTGACTCATGCAAGGTTGGCAAGTCCCAAATCTGCAGATTAGATCGGTGGGCTGGGGAACCAGGAAAGGCCAGAGTTGTGGTTGAAGTCTGAAGGCAGTTTTCTGGCAGAATTCTGTCTTGTTGGGAGAGGTCAGCCTGTTCTTTTCAGGTCCTTACCTGATTGGATGAGGTTCACCTGCATTATGAAGAGACTATGCTTTACTCAAAGCCACCAATTTAAATGTAAATCTTATCCAAAAACAACCCCACAGAATCATCCAAAATAATGTTTGACCAAATATCTGGGCACCATGACCCAGAAAAGATGACACATAAAATGAACCATCACAGTTCTCTGTGTCATCCTTTTGTGAAGCAATCAGTACAAGATGACTAACTACTACCTGGATAGCCAGGATGCTCTGGGGAAAATATATCAGTTAATTTTTCCAAAAATATTATCTTAGCACAATGAATGCTACTATGCATCTCACAGGACTGCTGTTAATACTTGAACAAGATGTGGCAGAATGTCTGACACTAGTAAGCACCTAACTAGTGAATTACCACTGTCAGCATTGTTGCTGCTATTTCTATTGTTATTATTATTATTAGTTTTTTTTTTTTTTTTTTTTGAGTTGGAGTCCCACTCTGTCACCCAGGCCAGAGTGCAGTGCCATGCTCACGGCCACCCCAGCATTGGCCTGCTGGGCTCAGGTGATCCTTCTGCCTCAGCCTTCTAAGTAGCCGTAGCTACAGGAGCACACTACCACAGCCGGCTAATTTTTTGATATACTGTAGAGATGAGGTCTCACCAAGTTGCCCGGGCTGTTTTTGAACCCCTGGGCTCAGGCAGTCCTCTCACCTCGGCTCCCAAAATGCTGGGATTACAGGATTGAGCCACCGCACCAGGCCTATTATTAGTTTTAACAATGATTATCGTTAAGGTCCTTCTCCATGGATAAAAAGAAATTAGCAGTCAGTTTGGTCCCGTCTAACAAGGGGCTCTGAGGCTGAATCTTGGAATGGTAAGCAGAACCCGCTGAATACGTAGAGCTGTGTCCTCCAACAAAGAAATCATTAGCCATATGTCCAGATGTGACTATTTAAAATTACATTAAGTTTAATCTAATTTAAAATTCACTTTCTCAGTCACACAGGCCATAGTTCAGGTACTTGATAATTAGTGGCTGCCATATTTGGACAGTGAAAATATAGAATGTTTCCATCGTCACAGAAAGTTCTATTGGACAGTGCTGCTTTGGAGCATTAAACAAAGATATGAAAAGATTCTCTCACTTAATAGAGATCACAGGATGAGCCAGTGGAACTATAAAGAGAAACACTCTCTTAATCCCAGAGAAAGCTGGGCGTGGTGGTTCACGCCTATAATCCCAGCACTTTGGGAGGTGGAAGTGAGAAGATTGCCTTAGCCCATGGGTTTGAGACCAGCCTGGGCAATTGGTGAGACATCTCTACAATAAATCAAAAAATTAGGCGGGCACGGTGGCGTGTGCCTGTAGTTCCAGCTACTTGGGAGGCTGAGACGGAAGGATCACCTGAACCTAGCGGATCTAGGCTACGGGGACCGTGAGCATGCCACTGCACTCCAGCCTGGGTGACAGTGTGAGACTCCAACTCAAAAAACAAACAAACAAAAAACCCAGAGTATTAGATAAAGGCTTGGTGGTGGAGGGCCAGGAAGGGGGGCGATGTTCTTAGAATGCCAGCTGGCTTCTTAGTCTGTGTTTGGTTATGTACATGTGATTCCAGTTCCTTCCCTGACATCATAATTCTCAAAGGCTTTTTGTGCACAACTTTCTTCCACGGTGGAGTCTTCCAAATTTGTGAAGTTGCTAAATCTTTTGAGAATCTGATGTATCATGACTTGCCTCTACCACACATCCTTCACTTTTCTATGAATTAAATAAAGAACTGGAAAGAAATCTGGAAGATATGACGGTAGCTATGCCTTTGCTTTTAAGCAGAGCCACCTATCTACTTCCAAAGACAAATCAAGTTAACATGAAACTATTTTCTAGAAAAATGTAAGTAGATAGAGACCCAGGGTCTGAGTTTTGTGTGAGTGAACAATGGACCTCTCAGAAAATTCTGTAAGAGCTCTCACAGCCTTCTAAAAAAAATCTTTGCTAACATTTATTGTGTTATGTGTATCAGGCATGATGCGATCTGCTTGGCATACTTTATTTAATCACAACTTATTAACTTCTCTTTACAAGGGAGGAGGCAACCAGAGGTTAAATAACTTTTCAAGGTCACACAGCTTACACCTAGCAAAACCAAGATTTAATGCCAGTTCATCCAGTGCAGGTGAACTTTGACTTGATCATGTTTCTGGCATAGTATTTATTATTCTGTGTTGGGTTTTGTCTATTTCCTTCAAGACAGGGAACTTCTCAAGGACAAGGCCAGTACCTTACTTATTGAAATGTATAATTGTTGTTGGTCGCCAAGCCTCCAAATTTCCCTTTCTGTTTTTGAACTCTCCCCACTACTGTGTGTCTTACCTCCCCATGTGGGAGTATAAATATTTGCCTATGGAAGTATAAAGGAATGAGAAACACTCTTTTCCTGTCTTGAGTGACCAGGGCATGGACATGGGATCTGGCTTGGCCAACCACTTTCTCCTGTCTGGGGCACAGAATCGTGAGCAAGTGGCACAAAGACAATGAGACAGTTGGACATTGTTCCTGGTGATGGTGGTGTCCAACCATGGTATCCTGTGATGGCAGTGGTAGTAACATCCTGACCAAATGGTTTCTGCTAAAAAATAGTGGTTGTCTTTCTGTCCCCTGGCCCTTTGCAGCTGTCCTGTTTCCTGTTCATTTTCCTAACCCAGTTCTCTTGCCTCCCATCTATTTCTTCCAGAACATTCCCTTCTGTGTAAAGTTGTTTTCTGCAGCTTGAAACCAAGAACCATGATTTACATAGTATCTTTTTATACCTAAAGCATGGGGGTGGTGCATTAGTGAATTCTCATTGAATGAATACATGAAATCTTTTTTTTTTTTTTTTGAGTTGGAGTCTCACTCTGTCACCCAGACTGGAGTGCAGTGGCCGCTCCCGGCCACCACAGCCTCGACCTGCTGGGCTCTGGCGATCCTTCCACCTCAGCCTTCCACATAGCTGGACCTACAGACGCACGCTACCACGCCCGGCTCATTTCTGATTTATTGTAGAGATGAGGTCTCGCCAAGTTGCCCAGGCAGGTCTCAAACCCACAGGCTCAGGCAATCCATTCACCTCAGCCTCCCAAAGGCGTGGGATTACAGACTGAGCCACCGAGCCCGGCTTACAGAAATCTTATAAGCAGTCAACATGCTTTATATAAAAGGAAGGACCAAAAGGAAGAAACAGGATAAGAATGAGTATGTCAGAAGAATTGTGGAGAGTGAGGTACAGAGGAAGTTTCCCATTTAAAGTCTCCTTTTCACTTGCCACACGTTCTTGTGAGAAGCTCTGAGAAAGAGCATGAAAAATGAAGTTTCATTCTTAGAAGTACAATTAAAGAAAGAAAAATCCCTTTGCTTAAATCTGAGGTGCAGAGCTTCAACTCTCTCTGGAGCTTTCTATGAATTTCACACAAGTTCCCCCTCACAACTGCTTTTCAAACTTGATAACCCAGTCACCCTGCAGATCTTTAGTCATTTAGCTCACACGGTGACATGCCTGCAATAACTTGCCCTGCATTCCTGCGTCTTGCAACTTTGATGAAGACCAAGGATAAGTGTGGCTCCATCTTTCATGAATCACGCCAAGAGATTAGGAAAGGATTCAGTCTGGCTCAAGTCATCAGCAAGAAGTATTTTATAAAGTTAAGTCTCATTAATTCAGCACTATGATAATCCAGGAGAAATCCAAGTAGACATTTGACTTCACACAAAATGCAAATGAATAAATGAGCAAGAAAGCAGAAAAATCATTGAAACTTATACAGAAACAAAAAAATGTTCACTTCTCTAGGAACATATCAAAACAGCTCATTATAAATTATTCTTATGCATTCAAATAAGTTGTTCTTGCCTTGAATCATTATTTAATGGTCTAAACCAAGCTGAACTTGTTTAGTTTGGTTCTACACACTGTTTACACTTATATCAGTCAGGGGGTCCACAGAAGACAGAAGGCATACTCAAGATTCTGCCTGCTATTTATTCTATTAGAGAGAAAGACACACACACGCCACACACACACACACACACACACACACACCAGAATTCACTGCACTTTTGCCCTTTGAACAGATTCCAACTCCCTGCCATAGCTTACAAGGCTTTCCATGACCTTTAAGATACTTCCCACATCTCCAATTTTATTGTCTCATACTGCGTAATTTTCTTCCCCAAGATCCTTTGTCTGCTTACTGTTTCTCCAACACACCTTCATTACTGCCTTCTTTGTGTTAAATAGATCTTTTCTAATCTGCCATCTTAATTCCTTTGTCACTTCTTTTACTATATATTTTTAGTTGCTTTTTAGTGATTGCCCTGGGAATTACAGTGAACATCTTATCTTATAAGAATCTAGTTCTGATGAATACAACTTAATCTCAGTATTATATAATTCTAGTCCCTCCTACCTCCATTGTGCCATTATTGTCATATAGATTAAATCTTTATGGATTATGTGTACATTAGCACTGATTTATAATCATTGCTTTATGCAATTATCTTTTAAATTTGATAAGAGATAAAGAAGAGTTATAACAAAAAATACATGAATACTGTCTTTTATGTTTACTTATATAATTAGTAGTTATCTGGATAAGTGTTCTTTATTTCTTCATATAGATTCAAGTTACTGTCTTGTGTCCTCTCATTTCAGGGTGAAGGACTCTCTTTAATAGGTGTTGTAAGGAAGGTTTGTTAGTAATGAATTATCTCAGTTTTAGTTTATTTGGAAATGTCTTAATTTCTCCTTTATTGTAAAAGGATAGTTTTGTCAGATATAGAATTCTTGGCTGACGATATTTTTCTTTGATCTTCTAACTTCCAACGTTTCTTTTTTTTTCTGAGTTGGAGTCTCACTCTGTTGCCCAGACTGGAGTGCAGTGGAACACTCCTGGCCACCCCAGTCTCGACTCGCTGGGCTCCAGCGATCCTTCCGCCTCAGCCTTCTGAGGAGCTGGAATTACAGGCACACACTACCACGCCCAGCTAATTTTTTTTAGTTTGTTGTAGAGATGAGGTCTCGCCAAGCTACCTGGGCAGGTCTTGAACCTGCGGGCTCAAGCAATCCACTCACCTTGGCCTCCCAAAGCACTGGGATTACAGGCTAAGCCACCAAGCCTGGCCTTCCATCGTTTCTGATGACAAATTAGCTGTTAATCTTTTTTTTTTTTTTTTTGAGTTGGAGTCTCACTCTGTCACCCAGACTGGAGTGCAGTGGCCGCTCCCAGCCACCGCAGCTTCGACCTGCTGGGCTCCAGCAGTCCTTCCGCCTCAGCCTTCCAAGTAGCTGAAACTACAGGTGTGCGCTACCACGCCCGGCTGATTTTTAAAAATTTATTGTAGAGATGAAGTCTCGCCAGGTTGCCCAGGTGGGTCTTAAACCCGCGGGCTCAGGCAATCCACTCACCTCAGCCTCCCAAAGGCGCAGGATTACAGGCTGAGCCACCGATCCCGGTTTAGCTGTTAATCTTACAGAGGGTTCAGTGAATGTGATGAATCAATTATCTTTTGCTACTTTTGAGATTCTTTCTGTCTTTCAACAATTTGATTATGACGCATCTTGGTGTGGGTCTCTTTCTGCTTAATCTACTTGGAGTTTAGTTTTTGTGCTTGACTGTGTAGATTAACTTTTAAAATAAAATTTGGGGAGTTTTTGCCTATTGTTTCTTCAAATATTCTTTCTCATCCTTTCTATCCTCTCTTCTAGGTCCCAATACGTATGCCTTTGTTTACTTGATTGTGTTCTACAGGTGTCCAAGGCTTTGCTCTTTGTTTTTGTTTTTTTTTACCATTTATTTTTCTTTAACTTCCTCAGACTAGAGAAGCTCAATTGATCTACCTTCAAGTTTTCTGATTCTTTCTTCTGCCTGTTTAAATCTGTTGTTGAGCTTTCTCTTGAATTTTTTATTTTAATTATTGTGCTTTTCAACTTTGGAATTTGTATTTGGCTTTTAAAATAATTCTATGTTTTGTTTTTTGCTTATTGTTTTTGAGTTGGGATCTAACTCTGTCACTCAGGCTGAAGTGTAGTGGCACCATCAAGGCTTACCATAGCCTCAACCTCCTGGCCGCAGGTAATCAGCCTTGACTTTCTGTCTCAGCCTCCTGAGTAGCTGGGACTACAAGCACATGCCACCACACCTGGCTAATTTTGTTGTTGTTGTTGTTGTTGTTTTGTAGAGATAAGATCTTGCTATGTTGCATAGTCAGGTCTCAAACTTCTGGGCTCAAGCAATCCTCCTGCCTTGGCCTCCCAAAGTGCAAGGATTACAGGCATGAGCAATTGTGCCCAGCCTAGTTCTATCTTTTGATATTATCTATTTGATGAGGCTTTACTTGCAAACTTTTCTCTAGTTCTTTGTAAATAGCTTCATTTAGTTCTTTGAACATATTGAAAAATAGCTAATTTACAGTCTTTGTCTGCTGGGCTCGGTGGCTCCGCCTGTAATCCCAGAGCTTTGCGAGGCCGAGGTGAGTGGATTGCCTGGGCCCACAGGTTCGAGATCCGCCTGGGCAACTTGGCGAGACCTCATCTCTACAATAAACCAAAAATTAGCCGGGCGTGGTAGTGCGCGCCTGTAGTTCCGGCTACATGGAAGGCTGAGGCGGAAGGATTACCGGAGCCCAGCAGGTCGAGGCTGCAGTGGCTGGGAGTGGCCACTGCACTCCAGTCTGGGCGACAGAGTGAGACTCCAACTCAATAAATAAATAAATAAATAAATAAAAAATAAAGTCTTTGTCTAGAAAATACAATATTTGAAATTTCTCAGGGACAGTTTATATTGGTTATTTTTTCCTGTGTATGGACTATACTCTCTTGTTTATTTCTTTTCTTTTCTTTTTTTTTTTTTTTTGAGTTGGAGTCTCACTGTCGTCCAGACTGGAGTGCAGTGGCCGCTCCCGGCCACCGCAGCCTCGACCTGCTGGGCTCCGGTGATCCTTCCATCTCAGTCTTCCAAGTAGCCGGAACTACAGACGCGCACTACCACGCCCGGCTAATTTTTTGATTTATTGTAGAGATGAGGTCTCGCCTGCCCAGGTGGGTCTCGAACCTGTGGGCTCAGGCAATCCACTCACCTCAGCCTCCCAAAGGCGTGGGATTACAGGCTGAGTCACCAAGCCCAGCTTGTTTATTTTTATGACTCATAATTTTTAAGTGAAAACTGGACATTTAAAAGGTAGCATAATATGGAACTCTGGAAATAAGATTTTTCTCCACCCACATACCAGGTTTTCTTGTTGCTACTGCTTATTGCTGTGTTCATTTGTTTAATGATCTTTTTTGAAGTAATGCTGTAAAGTCTGTGTTCCCTGATTATGCTGACCACTGAAGTCTCTGTTTGGTTTGTTTAGTGGTCAACTAGCGATTAGACAGAGATTTCTTTAAGTGACTGGAATCAATAAATCTTTGCCAAGGGGCTTTGTGTACATGTTGGGGTGTGCCTTCAACAGTTAGCAAGGCAGTTGACAACTCTACCTTAGCCTTCACTTCCTACTTGTGGAGAGCCTCAAGGTCAACCATTGGTGAGAACACAGGACTTTTGCACGTCATTTGAGCATGTACACAACTCTACACACTCATGGCTGTCTAGATTCCCAAGAATGTAGCAGAGCTTGTCAAAACCCTATTTTAAAAATCTCATTCCCAAGATTTTCCTTTTAAGGATTTTTTTTCTTTCTCTTTTTGAGTCTACTGTTTGTCCTGGCTGCTATTTACTATCTTAGTCAGCCATGAAATTAAACAATTGCCTCTAAATATTATTAAGAAATGCTCTAAGCCGGGCTTGGTGTAATCCCGCGCCTTTGGGAGGCTGAGGTGAGTGGATTGCCTGAGCCTGCGGGTTGGAGACCCACCTGGGCAGTGAGACCTCATCTCTACAATAAATCAAAAAATCAGCCGAGCGTGGTAGCGCATGCCTGTAATTCCGGCTAGGTGGAAGGCTGAGGCGGAAGGATTGCCGGAGCCCAGCAGGTCGAGGCTGCGGTGGCTGGGAGCAGCCATTGCACTCCAGTTTGGGCGACAGAGTGAGACTCCAACTCAAAAAAAAAAAAAAATGCTCTGGGGAAAAAGCATTTTTTTCCCCCATTGGGTGAGCTCCAAGTCAGGTGAAATAAAGATAGCCTTGCAAGTGATCTTCCAGGGACCCACTAGATAGGTCAAATAATGAGAATTCTTTGGGAAGTAGATTTTGAAGGCTCACCAACCTCAGCCCATTCTGGTGGCTACCAAACCCTTGGATTTCCATTTCCTGAGCACAGGCTGTTGGTTTTTAAGGCTACCATGGAGTTGGAGAGAAGGGGTTAGGACTAGAGCAAGTATAAATCCACAGTGCCAAGACTCAGCCATTTTTCTTGAATAAAAGTTCCCTGGACTGCTGTAACTATTTGATTAACTTCCAGAATTCTAAAAAAGTTGATTCTGATTATTTTTACCATTTTTTCACTGCCTTATGGTGGAGGAGGGGGTTTCTGGAAGCCCTGTAGATTCTTGGGTCCCACCCCAAATATTCTGAATCAGCATTTCAGAGGATTGGATTAAAAATCTGCATTTTTAAAAGCATC
Source organism: Cephalopachus bancanus (assembly GCA_027257055.1). Classification (NCBI taxonomy): domain Eukaryota; kingdom Metazoa; phylum Chordata; class Mammalia; order Primates; family Tarsiidae; genus Cephalopachus; species Cephalopachus bancanus. The sequence goes on from JAPVLO010003050.1 coordinate 12,820, forward strand.
TAGATGATTCCCAAACTCTAAAATTTGAGGAGCCACTACTTCAATGTCATTGCTTGGTCATCACATTTTGAAATCAACCTTATTGAGGTAGCAAAACAACAGAAATTACATGATATTGGAAGTTTTGAGGACTTTAGAACTTGCAAGCAAAGATCATATCACTTTTTTCTTCTTTCTCCACCCCTTCCCAAAGCAAATAGAAAACATCCTAATCCTTAGGGATCTTGTGTCCAGATCATATAAAAATTGCCACAAGAACTTGAGGTCTTTGCTTTCCCTAAAACATTTTTGAATGACACTTGCTGCTTGTAGCTGTTTTTGCAATGCTACTGGAGAAGGTTGAAGGTAATGTGGTTTGGCAGATTTTAGCCTTTATGAGAACCATTTAAATCACATTGCAAAATATGGATAGAAGTCAAAACAGCCATTTCCTGCTCTGATCTCTGCTTGAAAAATAACAACCTGCATAACTGGAAATCATAAATCAAGTTAATAGGGAAGTAAATTAGACCTTTTGTTTCTGAATTAAAGGCAGATAGATGGATGCAATCGAGCTTACACCCTATTTCTTAATACCATTTAGAACATTCAGTGATGTTATCACAGTGAAGATTCAGTTGGCCAAAATGAATGCACATTTAGAGTTACATCTTTACTAACTCGGCCTGAAAGAGTGTACATGTAGACTTACAGTTCAAAATGACACAGAAGAACCTGCTTTGGAGGTGGGTGTGGGGATCTGGAGAGACCGTGTGAAGGCTGTTTGTGGGGGCAGCTTCTGCCTAAGCCTCCCTGGCCTGGCTCCTCCATTCAGTGACTGTGCAGCTTTGGGCTAGTTTCCTAATATCTCTAATCCTCAGTTTCCTCATGTGGAAGATGAGTGTAACAATGGTGTGTATTCATGGGGCTGCCGGGGGAATTTTAAGCACAATAATCCAGGTGAATCCCTTAGCATATCCCTGGTGTGCGGTAAGCAGAAGCAAGTGGCACAGGCTGATTATAATTGTACTTATTACGGGGATGTGAGTATAATGTGCTCAGCATAGTGGCTACCATGCTGCTCAATATGGTAGCTACAAGTCACATGTGGCTTCTGGGTACTAGATAGGTGACTAATCTGGCCTGAGATGTGCCATCAGAGTAAAATAAAATAGGCACTGGGTTCCAAAGACTTCATATGACTTTAAAAAGCATAAAATAGACTGGATGTGGTGGCTCAGGGCTATAAGCTCAGCACTTCAGGAGGCCAAAATGGGAGGATCACCTGAGTCCAGGAGGTCAAGACAAGCCTGGGCAACACAGTAAGACCCCATCTCTACCAAAAAAAAAAAAAAAAAATTAGCCAATGTGATGTCACACACCTGTAGTCCCAGCTACTCTGGAGGCTGAAGTAGGAAGATCACTTGAGCCCTGTAATTCGAGGCTGCAGTGAGCTATGATCACCATGCACTCCACTGCACTAGGAGATAGAGCGAGACCCTGTCTCAAAAAAAAAAAAAGGATAAAATATCTCATTAATAGTTTCTATATTGATTATATAACACCTTGATAATATTTGGGGTATATTGAGTTAAAATAAATATATTATTAAATTAATGCTATCTGTTTCATCTTACCTTTTAAAATGTGGTTACAAGAAAGTTTGTTAGCCGGGCTCGGTGGCTCAGCCTGTAATCCCGCGCCTTTGGGAGGCTGAGGTGAGTGGATTGCCTGAGCCCGCGGGTTCGAGACCCGCCTGGGCAGCGAGACCTCATCTCTACAATAAATCAAAAAAATCAGCCGGGCATGGTAGCGCGTGCCTGTAATTCCGGCTACTTGGAAGGCTGAGGCGGAAGGATCGCCAGAGCCCAGCAGGTCGAGGCTGCTGCACTCCAGTCTGGGCAACAGAGTGAGACTCCAACTCAAAAAAAAAAGAAAGTTTGTTTCTATAGGTGGCTTTTGTTTGTATCTTCCACATAGTTTCCTGTAAAACATACTTTATTAGGTTTATACCCGATCAATTTATTAAGCATCTACTATGAATCAGGCTATGTGGAGATGGCCTAACAGAGAAATGCACCAAGTGCCACAGGAGCATATGGTGGAAGAGACACATTCCATGCATAAGGGTGGCCTTCATAGAGGAGGTGATTTCTGAGCTGGGACTTGCTCTCTCCAGAGATCAGCAGGAAATTCAAGGATGCTGATTTGTTGTGGGCTTTGTTCCCTTCAGAACCTCTGTTCACACTTTTAGAGACGTGGAAGAATCGTCGTGCTTCTTTACCCTGTGAAAACCCAACAGCTAGATAAGTCTTACTTCTCCAGCAAAGGGCCAGGTCAAGGTAAGAGTGATTCTGATACTGAACCTTAATCTTACTCATGTGCCTGTTTGGCCTCATGTACCTGTTTGTCCAGTTAGTGAGGAGTGAATAAACATTGCTGGAAATTTTTTTTTTTTTTTGCCTTTCAAGGACATCTAAATACAGCAATGGTTTTTTAAAAATACAGTGCCAAGTGAAGGTTTGAGAAGTTAGAACTCAATTTCTGCTATGATAATCTCTGAGCACTATGGCACTTTGAAAGGCACTGCTAACTAGCCACTTTTCTGTCTTTCAAAAATGACTTGCTTGAGTGAGTACTTAATAACTCAATCTTTACAGCTAAAGAAGATATTGGAGGAGAGGCAATATTTTGTTTGTTTGCTTGTTTGTAATCAGGCACAGTTCCATGAAGCAGCAAATCTATTAATCAGAGGTAAGCAGGGGGTACAATAAGATTCTGTGACTGTTTTTGTTTTTGGTTTTGGGGGTTTTTTATTTTAAAGGTGTGGAGTACAATTCAGGGTTATGTATACAAATGTTCGTTATGCAGGGGTTTTTTTGGGTGTTTTTTTAAAAATAATACTTTTGGTCGGGTGCAGTGGTTCAAACCTATAATCCCAGCACTTTGAGAGGCCGGGGCGAGAGGATTGCCTGAGCCTATGGGTTCAAGACTAGCCTGGGCAACATGGTGAGACCTCATCTCTACAATAAATAAAAAATTAGCCGGGTGTGGTAGCGTGCGCCTGTAGTTCTGGCTGAGGTGGAAGGATCGCTGGAGCCCAGCAGGTCAAGGCTGCGGTGGCCGGGAGTGTGCCACTGCACTCCAGCCTGGGCAACAGAGTGAGACTCCAACTCAAATAGAATAAAATAAAATAAAATAATACTTTATTCTTCACATGTTGTACAATTCATCCATTTAAAGTGGCAATTCCATTGTGGTATATTCACAAAGTTGTACCACTACCACCACAATCAATTTTAGAATGATTTCATCCCCCCTAAAAGACACACTGTACCTATCACCTCCAGTAATGGGTTGAATTGGGGCCCCCAAAATATTTGTCTATGTGGATTCCCAGAATGTGACCTTATTTGGAATAAGGGTCTTTGCAGATGTAACTAAGGTAAGGAGCTTGTGATAAGATCATCCTGGATTAGGGTGGAGCCCAGATCCTATCATAAATGTCTTTATAAGGGATAGAAAAGGAAAACACACTGGAACCGAGAGAAGGCATTATGAAGACAGAAGTGAGATTAGACTCATGAAATCTCTAGGCCAGGAGCACCAAGGGTTGCCAGTATGTTATGGCTAGCTAGCAGCTCCCATCCCCGGGGAATAGGTTCCAAGACCACCAGTGGATACCACAAACTACAAATAGTGCTGAACCCTATAGGTACTATGATTTTGTCTATATATGCATACCTATTATAAAGTTTAATTTATAAATTAGATACAGTAAGAGATGAACAAAAATAGTAAAATAGAACGATAACAATATACTGTAATAAAATGTATGTGAATGTGGTCTCTCTCGCTCTCAAAATGTCTTACTGTACTGTACTCACCTATTTTTGTACCATGGTTGACTGCTGGCAACCAAAACTGTGGAAAGTGAAAGGTGAGGCTACTGCAGCACATTTTGTTTGTCTATTCATTGGTGTTGGACATTTGGGTTGCTTCCACTTTTTGGCTATTATGGATAACGCTGCTATGAACATTCATGTCCAAGTTTTGGTGAGGACGTATGTTTTCATTTCTTTAGGGCATATACCTGAGTGGAATTGATAGATCACATGGAAACTCTATGTTTCATGTTTTGAGGAACTTCTAGACTGTTTTCCGAATGGCTGCACCATTTTACGTTCCCACAAACAGTGTATGAGGGTTTCAACTTCTCCACATCCTTGCTAACACTTGTTATTATCTATCTTTTTTTCTCTTCCTTTCTTCTTTCTTTCCTTCCCTTCCCCTCCCCTCTCTCCTCCCCTCCCTTTCTTCCTTCTGCTCCTTTTTTTTTTTTTTTTTTTTTTTGAGCCAGTGTCTCCCTCTGTTGCCCAGGCTGGAGTGCCGTGGCATTATCATGTCTACCACCACCTCGACCTCAGGTGATCCTTCCCCCTCAGGCTTCTAAGTAGCTGAAACCACAGGTGCACAATACCATACCTGATTAATTTTTTTATTTTATTGTGGAGACAAAGTCTCGCTTAGTTGCTGAGTCTGGTCTCAAATCCCTGGGCTCAGGTAATCCTCTTGCCTCTGCCTCCCAAAGTGCTGGAATTACAGGCATGAGCCACCATGCCCAGCCTCGTCTTTTTTTTTTTTTTTGAAATCAGACTTGTGTCCACACCACTATCAGGATCTGATGTGATGTGGGGAGCAGATGAAAACTGTCACTGTAGCAGGCCTTAAATAAAGGCCTAAGCGATGTTAAGGTCTCGCTTAATGGTCCCAAGCTCGTAGACAAGGACTACATCCTAGCCAAAGGCAGGCTGTAAGGGATACAACCTGCTACACGAAATGGTGTCTCCAATGCCCACACAGCCAGTACACATAGTACAGATAAAGCGTTAGCTACAACAAGATAACTGCAAAACAGCTCGCCTTTTGGGTAACAACATAATTCAGCTATGGCTCCCTCACAGACCTTGAATCCCTTCCAACTTTCTTTGTGCTTGATTATAAAATAAACATGCTGAGTTAGTTCGGGGCCACTTCTCCTCCATCAGAAGAAAGTGTCCCACCTGGCCCTAGCTTTCCTTTATGTCTTTGTGTCTGTGTCTTTCTTAATCTCTCGCTGCCCTCTCTCGAGACCCTTAAGGCAGCCGCATGGGCCGCGACACACCGCAATTTCCGTCATGGCTTCAACTTGCTACTGCACGTCCCTGTGGGAGCACACAGCCTTTTGGATCCATACCACAAGTCCCCTGGGTTAACACAGCTTACCGTGTCCATATTGCAAGCAGTCTCAGGTACACAGAAGCTTCTGCATCAACACCCCGGTCACCTCGGCTACCTAGCATCTCTATCTCCGTGCTGCAAGTTGTCTCCAGTGTACACAGCCTTCTTGTCCAACATGGAAGTTGCCTCAGATGCACATAGCTTCCTATTTCACACCACAATTCTACTCAGTTACACAAATTTTCTGTCTACATCACATATCCCCTGGGTTTCAGTCCAAACCTGAAGTCTCCTTGGGTCCACACAAATGTCTATGGCCACACAACAGGTCTCCTCAGGAACACAGAGCCTCCATACCTATGCCACAATTCCCCTGCAGATGCAGAAAAGTCACCTCAGGTACATATAATATTTTTTTGTCTATACCATCAGTTTCCTCAAGGTTGCACAGCCACTGTGTCCAGAGCACAAACTCCTGGATCACACACAGACTTCTATCCACACAAGAAGTCCCCTCATACCTGTACAATGACCATTTGTATACCTAACTCTGAACTGTACTCCACATCTTTAAAATACATTTAAAAAAAAAGGAAGTCAGCCGGGCTCAGTGGCTCAGTCTGTAATCCCGCGCCTTTGGGAGGCTGAGGTGAGTGGATTGCCTGAGCCCGCGGGTTCGAGACCCGCCTGGGCAGCGAGACCTCATCTCTACAATAAATCAAAAAAATCAACCGGGCGTGGTAGCACATGCCTGTAATTCCGGCTACTCGGAAGGCTCAGGCGGAAGGATCGCCAGAGCCCAGCAGGTCAAGGCTGCGGTGGCCGGCAGCGGCCACGGCACTCCAGTATGGGCAACAGAGTGAGACTCCAACTCAAAAAAAAAAAAAAAAGAAGTCCCCTCAGGTACACATGGCCTTCATGTTCACATCACATATGCTCTTGTGTATAGCATCCGTCTATGTCTACATCACAATTCCCCTCAGGAATACCCAATTTTCTGTGTCTACACCACAAGTCACATTACATGTAGGCACTTTCTACCTCCGTACCTAAGTTCTTTGGGAGCACATAGCCTTCTACCTCCACTCCAGGAATCCCCTCAGGGAGACACAGGAATCTCTGTCTACACCATAAACCCTCTTGGAACTCACACTGTCTTCTGTGTCCACAGCACAAGTCCCCGTGGACACACTCTCCATCAGTATCCACACCACCAGTCCCCTGGGTGCACACAGCCTTCTATGTCCACACTGCTAGTTCTCTGGATCCCACACAAACATCTGTGTCCATATCACAAGGCTCCTTGTAAATAAACAGCCTCCTGAAAACAAACCACACGTTCCCTCAGGAGTATATAACCTTCTCTGTATATACCACTGATCCCCTCGGGTGCTCACATCCACACCACAAATCTCCTCAAGTATACAAAGCCTTTTATGTCCACACAATAAGTCCTCTCAAGTGCATACAACCTTCAACATCCTCTTGTACTCTTATCTTCTCGGTCTTAGGCCTCTGAAAGGACCGCCTCGGGTAATTAGTCATCAAATACTTAGAGAAATCAGGATGATTCGAGTTCGTTGTGCTAGTGTATCAGTTGACAAAGGCCAGTATTCTGATCAAGTATATTTTTATTGTATTTCCTTCTAGACATACATCCAAGCCGCTGGTTCCCTTGGCTTTTTCACATCTGGGAACAATTCAACTATATATTAATATAAACTGACTTGTTAAGCAGGCTTTTTATGTAATGTTATGATCTTAAGTAAAATGGATTTTTCCCTAGCTTCATTTAGGCATTGACGAATAAAAATTGTATACATTTAAGGTGTACAAGGTGATGCTTTGATAGACGTATACATTGTAAAGTGGTTATCCTAATTAACACATTCACCATGTTTGTGTTGATGTCATGTTTCCCCGTCACTGTGAACCTGCCAACCCACATTGTTAATAGAAGAAAATTTCTCACACATCTTCGTGGAGCAGAGAAAAGAGAAACTAGACTATGATAAATTGGTCTCCAAGACTGAATTAGGCTCCAGGATGTCTTTAGTTAAGAAAAAGCCACGTGTTTTCTCAAGTCAAACAAGATTCTTCCCACTTGGCAGCGAAAGTAGGAGAGGTGGTCATTCATGTCGTCCTTGAGCGGAGTGAAGTGTGAGAGAGTTGTGTGATGAGTCAACGGTGAACCCAGCAGAGCAAGAGGGATGATGCTTCCACACCACACCCTGGGAATTTGTCGCTTTCAATAACGACTCTCACACGATTCTTCTGCAAGCTGCTTTAATCCCAGGTTACTGCATTGTTCTTCTTTTCCTTTCTCCTATTCGTGACCTTAAATCTAGTATCTCTGCCAATCAATTAAGGTAACGTGGCACGCACCGATAGGCCCGTAAGAGAGGATTGTATGCTGACATCCTTTAGTTGCCTTATTAGGGCTTGTTTTGTCTTGTGGTCTGGCTGCTTCGGGCGCCATGTTAGGGCGGAGGCGCTCCACAGCTCCCCCTTTTTTATTTATTTTGGCAGGAGAGGGTAGTGGTCACAGCCCCCATATAACAAGGACCATGTAAGACAGTCTATCTCGCGCGTGTAATCGCCAGACCGACTGCCCACCTGTCCGACACCGATTTTCTGGGGATGGGAGAGGCGGTGTCAACCCATATGCAGCTGGACATGCCCTCCACGGGATAACTCCTCCTGGGCCCCCGTGTGCAGTACTATTCTCACATCCTGCCCTGTTCTTATTGCCCTAACGCGGCAACCCGGACCTGAGGGGATTGATCCACCTCCATGGCAGCAAAGGCCTGCGCTAGTAGCGCACGGTCACGTGCATTGCGTTGATGCATACGGCAGAGACAATAGAGGCACAGGACACAACAAGAGAATAACAAAAAGGCCATTGAACCCATTCCCGCCCACTCTTTAAGATGGTATGCTGCCTGGGCGATCCAGGAGGCCAAGGTTTGAGCGACAACTGAATCTACTCTGGTGGAGTTGATGCTGATGATTTCACGACGTAGAGCCTCCGTCAGGTTGTCGAACTCTTGGGACCAATTACCTAAAAGATGGAGGGAAAGCTTTTGAGAGAGGTTAGCAGCAATGGTCATATTGTCGTATGGGATGCCGGTTACGCATAAAGCAATAGTGTGCCATTCACACCCTATTTGCACCATGCGCCAGAGAATGTCTACTTGTTCTTGTACCACATCAACTCTTTGATCTAAGATCATAATGCCGCCACACAAGTGACTGTTAATATTACTTTGGCAGCAACAGTGGAAGACAAGGTGTTTAAAGTGGTGGCGGTCTGTACTGTGGTACACATGGCAACAGCGGCTGTAGCAGCTGCAGCGGCCGCCATTGCAATTGCTGCAATGATGGCGGCTGTAATGCCGAAGTCTCTCCTCTATCTAAAAGGAGAGAGAGCATTAGGGCCCCAGCAAGAGTGTAATTGAAATCAGGGGCTGGTGCCAGTTAAAAATCTGGGGAAAGTACGTGCCGAATAAGTGTCTAGGAAATACTGTTAAAATTCCCCATTGTTGCTCAGCACGACTTATGGGGAGGTTCAGCATCAGCGTTCCCAGCAGAAGCCACGTCGTCGGACTCATCATCAGCAATCGGGGTTCGTTCCTCGGGGGTCTTTGTAGTGCGTGTTAGTCGCTCAGGTACCCACACCGGATCTGGGCTGTCCTGTGGAAAAACACACACAGATCCTCTCGCCCACGTTAATACTGGGTCGGGACCTCTCCATTGTCCCGTGATAACATCTTTCCATTTAACATAGCCCCTTTTATGCGGTACTGCGCCTAGATGGCGGTCTGCAGCAGAATTGTTCTCATTGTCCAGCTGAAGAAAATTTAAAGTTAATAATGCTAATGACAGTCTTTGTTTAGGTTTGTAACCCATGCCTATTCCCCCTTTTGTTTTTGAAGTAGTTCTTTTAGTGTGCGATGAGCCCTCTCGACTATCCCTTGACCTTGGGGATTATAAGGGAGCCCATGGCGCAGGTCCACGTTCATTTGTGCACAGAACCGTTGAAATGTTCGGGAGGTGTAGGCGGAGCCATTATCTGTTTTGATTTGCTGAGGCATGCCCCAGGCGGCCCACGCCTCCAAGCAATGGGAGATAACATGATGTGCCTTTTCTCCAGCCATGGCCGAAGCAAACAAAATTCCGGAACATGTATCTATGGAAACATGGACATACTTGAGGTTACCGAACTCTGCCACATGAGTGACGTCCATTTGCCAAACCCGTGAGGGGAGAAGGCCTTTTGGATTCACCCCCCATGAAGGGGGGTGGTGGAAAGTAACACATGATTCGCAAGATTTTACAATATCTCTGGCCACATGACGTGGTATTTGGAAACGGGTCTGTAGTGTTTTTGAGTTAACATGAAACTGGGCATGAAAATCTTGTGCCTTTTGGGCAGGGGTTACAAGGAAAGCCTGTTGAAGTCGCGTAAGGTTGTCAGCCTGGGCATTACCCTCACTGAGGGGTCCTGGTAGGCCGGTGTGCGCACGGATATGCTGAACAAAGAATGGCTCTGAACGTTGCCATATCAGCTGCTGAATTTTGGAGGCAAATGTATGTATAGGGCTAGCGGGGGATATTCGGCCTGCCAGTTCAAGAGATTTAACTAAATTGATTACGTATTGGGAATCTGACAACAAGTTAAACGATCGAGAAAAACGTTGAAATACGGCCAAAACAATTTGAAGCTCTACCTGCTGAGGAGAGCCGGACTGGAATTGTATTACCATGGGGGAATGTCCATCTGCTACATATGCGCCAAGACCAGTTTTGGAACCGTCTGTGAAGATATTAATAGCCTGAGGAATGGGGTCATTTTGAGTGATTTGAGGGAAAATGACCGGTGTTCTTTTACAAAGGACAGCATGGGATCTTTTGGGAAATGATTATCTATCTGTCCTACAAAGCTGCACCTTAGGATAGCCCATACATCCACTGTAGCAGCCAATGTCTGCACTTGATAGGCAGTGTATGGCACCACGAGGAGGTGCGGCTGTTGGCCAAAATGCATTAGGCATTGTCGTAGTCCACGGATGGTCAACTCAGCAACAGCGGTTGGATAATGCTCCACTGTTTTTAGTATGGCAGTCTTCGGATGGATCCATAATAAGGGGCCATCCTGCCACAGTACTCCCGTTGGCTGAGTCTGAGTAGAGAGAATACAAAGCCATATAGGGCTCTCTAAGGAAACACGCCTAAGAGCGGCTGTACTAATTGCCTTTTCTACCTTATGTAGGGCCTCTCTAGCCTCCTCTGTGAGGGATCTAGGGGAGTCTAAATGCAGGTCCCCTAACAGGATGTCATATAAAGGAGAAATATAGAGGCCCTGGGCCTCCAAGGCCTTAATCACTTGTGTAAAAGCCTGTTGGTTAGCAAAACGGCCCTGCCCCAACAGCATATCAACGTCCCAAGCCCCGTTACCCGCCGCCCGGTTTCTTGCTGCCTGCTCATTAGCCAATTCTATGTAATAGGCCTTCCAATCTAAATATTGTCCCGGGTTCGTGCAAGCCTTCACTAATCTCTGCCAGTCTCCAGGGGTCATGGCGAACCGGTCTAGTGCCTCCACCATTGCTGTCGTGAAGGCAGCAGTGAGCCCGTACGTTCGTACGGCCTCCGTGAGGTTTTTTACTGTTTTGAAATCTAATGGTTCATGGTACCGGTTTCCTGCATTGTCCACGAACACCGGAAAAGTTTGCCATGTGCCGCTGGCATGGACCTCCCTCCACACTTCATTGTTGAAAGAAGCGCCTCCTTTTCCGGGAGGCGCAGAAGGATTATACGGGGGAGGAACTCCTACCGACCCAGGGACAGAGGATCCGCCCTTATCTCGGGCGCGGCCCCGACTGAGTTCTAACTTTTCAACTCGAGTCACGAGATCTCTAAGTGCCTCATCTGACTCCAGTTCTGAGTCAGAGGCTGCCTCGCTGTTCCCTCTTGAGGAAGTTGATCGTTCCTCTTTTATTTGGTCAAGCGCTGCTTGGCCTTGCTCGACTGTTTGCACGCACTTTTGATCTTCCAAGCAGGCACGAACCAGTCTCCAAAGGGGCTGGACCCCGCCTGCCACCTCTCCTAGCTCTCGGGCGCGGTCAATATCCTGCCCCACTTTGTCCCAACTATCCACTGTGAGATTCCCCCAAACGGCAAACCACGGTGCAATCTCGTCTACCTGTGTGATAAAATCAGTCAAGGTTTTATCCCTTAATTTTAGTCCTTTTGTTCTTAGGAGAGTTTTAAGAGCCTGAAAAAGTGGGTGAGAGGAAGTAGTGCCCATGTTAGCAAAAAGGGGATCACCTCTACACCAAGGGCCCTTTTAGATCGCCTCTTTACCGAGGACCTTCCCAAATCGCCTCTTTACCGAGGACCTTCCCAAATCGCCTCTTTGCCGAGGACCTTCCCAAATCGCCTCTTTGCCGAGGACCTTCCCAAATCGCCTCTTTGCCGAGGACCTTCCCAAATCGCCTCTTTACCGAGGACCCCTTCTTTCCAATTCTCCCCCTTTGCCGAGGACCTTCCCAAATCGCCTCTTTACCGAGGACCTTTCCCTAAATCGCCTCTTTACCGAGGACCTTCTTAAATCGCCTCTTTACCGAGGACCTTTTAAAACTTTTTTTCCCTCCCTTGTTGGGACCTACATTTCAGTCGACCCCCCGAGCACCTTCTTTAAAACCCCAAGGATTTCTAGTTTTTTCCCCCCGTGGGCCAACCCACTGTCGCTTTCAATAACGGGTTTCGGCTTCTTCGATTCCCCTACGGGCCCCCAAGCGCTTTAATAACCGGTTCTACACGTTCTTCTAAGCTCCTTTAATCCCAGGTTAAATCGTTCTTTTTTGCCTTTCTCCCAAATTTAGGTTAAACGTGGCACGCCAAACAATTAAAGGCCCGGTAGGGAAAAGGGATTGTATGCTGACATCCTTTAGTTGCCTTATTAGGGCTTGTTTTGTCTTGTGGTCTGGCTGCTTCGGGCGCCATGTTAGGGCGGAGGCGCTCCACAGGAATTGGGTTGGTTCTAGCCACGTCATTTGTGTTCAGGGTTGGGTTTGGGTGACCACTGGTCTGGAAGCTTTCCAGGGGTTACAGATCAGTCACAGAACAAACCCTCTCTTTAATTCTCAACCAAACTGAATCCAAACCATAGAGTCAGTCTCAAAATAGACTTAGTCTTCTTAGAATATTCTGGATCAGTGATTCTGCCCAATACCCCTTCCTGGTTCCCCCAACCTACTCCTTCCGAGCCTGACTGGTTCCTTGAGGCATACTGCTTAGATGAGTCTTCCTAAAGTGTTTGATATTGATAGAATTGAGCAAAGTTACACAGCTTTCTTTACTGCAGGATTTCTCAGAATTTTCAAGAGGCATTTTGACTCTCTAGGAGAGGAAAAAAATTTGCAGTTGCTCAAACCTATTTGGCCATAAAACTTATTTCTCATCAATCATTTTAGAAGACTAACGTTGGGTGGGACATTCTTATAGGTTGGGTTTTCCAGAAGCCAAACCTGTGGTGATTCTTGTGTAAGTGATTTATTGAGGGAGGGGTCTCCAGAAAAACTTGTATAGGGTGGGGGAATAAACCAAGTAAAGATATGAGTTCAGACCAAGTCTAGCCTCAGCCCAACCATTCTGGGAGCCCTGGAGTGTACCACAGAAGTTTCCATGGCCCCTAGGCCCCCCTAGCTCATATACCCACATCCATTAGTCATTGGCCACAGGCTGCTCCCTATGGGTGGTGTACAATCTCTCAGGTATCTCCAGGCAAGGCGATCCCTTCCACCAAGACCAGGAGAAGGGTATAGGTGTGAGCAGTGGCAGTCAACTTCTCAGAAACTGGACAGTAAGGCATACTGGCCCAGTAGAGGAAAGCTGGGCAATGCACCAGGTCTGCTACAGTCACACTTTGGGAAAAATAGTGTGAATACTCAGTCCTTTCTATGGCTTCTT